>CATOZR010000107.1:0-37656 GCA_954870605.1 Acer campestre
TAAGCAATTGTGCCTTTGAAAACAAAGACCCATTAAGTACAAGAATATTGAACCAAAGTCTAATTTAGCAAGTACAAGCATCAATCAAACTTCTCCCACTCTTTAGAGCTAATACTCAACACTCAAATCATTCTAAACATGGTATTTTGGATCATCCATCAATCAATCAACAATTATGGGATGCTAAATTACTCTACTCCTAAATTAAATTACACTACTCCTAATCCCATTCATGGACACATTAATTTAGACCCATCACACACATGAATATCACAACAAGAGATTTAATCATGAATAAGCAAAGAGTAGAACAAAACTCAAAGAAAATTAAGAACAATCATACATATATTGCAATAAGTGTAGGTTTACAAAATTCCCAAATTGGTGATTACATCTAGGAAAACAAGAAATACAAAAAGAAATGAGTGTAAAGGAGACAACCCTTGAAGACAACTCCTCCAAGCTCTCCTTGATTTCCTAGCTCGTTTTTGGTCCAAAGACCACTCCATTCTTCTTGTAATCTACTCCTAGATGGGTGGATGTAGTGTAAAAAGGGTGGTGGAGGTGTATGGTGAGCTCCCATGGAGGAAGAACCTCCATGGGAGCTTGGATGCTTTCCTTATTTGGTGAAGAAAGTGAAGAAGATGAAGAAGATGGAAGAGAGAGAGAGTGGGGCGGAAGAGAGAGAGAGGAGAAGTTGGGGATCCTGGAAAACTGAGAGAAAACAGGGTATATATAGTGGGGAGGGGTCTTAGGGCATAAATTGGGTGAAAGGACGAGAATGCCCTTGCAAAAGTGGCTGAAAATTGGGCATCTCGCGGATGGGTTTCCAGCAGCGCGCACCGTTACGGAAACGGGCATAACTTCCTCCACAAATATCGGAATCATGATCTTGAAGAGCCGTTGGAAAGAAGACTTCTGGATCTTTCCAATCATATATAGACCAAAACCCAATTCGTTCTTAGGAGAGAGATATGACCCCCGAAAGTTGACCCTTCTGCAGGAAGCTTTCGCCAAACCCAAACTTTGCAATTATGAGCCCTATTATGCGCCCTAGGCCGCAGAATTAAGAAAATGTGATCCTCTGCCAAGAATTTGTGCCCTTTTCTGTGGCCCCTAAACGCAAACAAGGGTGCAGAATCTAACTTTCAAAAATTACACTTTTGCCCCAAAATTTCTACATTTTGCAAAAACGCCCCTCACCTGGAAGAAATCCTGAAACACATCTTTAAGCCATTAAATACCCGGTTTTACCCGGGAAACAAGCATAAAAGATGAAATTAAGGGGCTACACAACGTGTAGAAATAAGAGTTATCACATTTCGATGAGGGAAATTTCCCATCATTAGGGAAAGGAAAAACTTCTCCTGAAGAGAAGCGTGAATTTTCTTGGAAAGTTCCTGGTCTAACTCATCTTGACCCATACACATCTCAATGTGATAATGAAGTACGCAAGATAGTTCATCTTCAAACAATAGCAAATCAGTTACTAGATGGATTTACAGATGCTACTAAGGTAACAAAATCACACATTCCAGCTGTTAATGTACCAGCACGGGTGATTGTTCCAGAAGAACGATCTAAACAAATAGTAGCAAAGAATCATCTATTGTACGCCTAGAAGCGTGGTAGGCCACTTGGTTTGAAAGATACTGTTCCCCGAAGGAAGAAAACAAAATATCAGGATCATGTTCCTGAAATGATAAATAAATCCACTTTCTCTGAATCAACTCCACAAGAGTTAGATGTCCCTGAAAGGACACAAGAGACCCCTGTAGGGGAAGGAATCTCTGAAGAGATACAAGAACACAGAAATGAGGAAATTTCTATAAATTATACAGGAGAAATGTGGAATCGTGAAGAAATAATCATTGATGATATTTTTTCGTATACAATGGCTACTAAAATTTTAAATGATGATTATGAGCCTCATAGCCTTAATGATTGTAGGCAAAGATCTGATTGGCCTAACTGGAAAGAAGCGATTCAAGCAGAATTGGCTTCATTAACCAAACGTAAAGTATTTGGCCCAATAGTCCCAGACGCCTGAAAGACGTCAAACCTGTTGGATACAAATGGGTTTTTGTACGGAAACGTAATGAGAAAAACGAGGTGGTGAGATATAAAGCACGACTCGTAGCACAGGGTTTCTCGCAGAGACCTGATATTGATTTTGATGAGACGTATTCACCAGTGATGGATACAATTACATTTCAATTTCTGATAAGTTTGGCTGTCTCAGAATGACTTGAAATGCATCTTATGGATGTAGTAACTGCCTACCTATATGGCTCACTCGATTCATATATTTATATGAAAATCCCAGAAGGATTTAGAATGCCAGAAGCATACAACTCGAGATCTCGCAATTTATATTCAATTAAATTACAAAGGACCTTGTATGGATTAAAGCAATCTGAGCGCATGTGGTACAACCGCCTCAGTGAATATTTGATTAAAGAGGGATATATCAATAATCTCATATGCCCATGTGTTTTCATAAAGAAATCAGAATCTGGATTTACTATTATAGCAGTTTACGTTGATGACATGAATTTGATTGGAACTCCTGGAAAGCTCCTGAAAACTGCTGAATATTTGAAAAAGGAATTTGAAATGAAAGACCTGGGAAAGACAAAATATTGTCTCGGTCTGGAGATTGAGCATAATCAAATGGAATACTTATCAATCAATCAGCTTATATTGAAAAGATTTTGAAAAGATTTAATATGGATAATGCTCACCCATTAATTACTCCCATGATTGTTAGAACCCTTGATCCTAAGAAAGATCCATTCCGACCACTGGAAGATGGTGAAAAGATACTTGGTCCTGAAGTACCACATCTTAATGCAATTGGTGCTTTATTATATCTGGCTCAATGTACTCGACCAGATTATTGCATTTTCAGTAAATTTACTTGCTAGATTCAGTTCAGCACCAACTCGAAGACATTGGAATGGGATCAAACATCTTTTTCGTTATCTTCGTTGAACAAAAGATTTAGGGTTATATTTTTTAAAATCTAACAATTTTTCAGGTTTAATTGGTTATGCTGATGTCGGGTATCTATCTGATCCCCATAAAGCTCGTTCACAAATGGGGTATGTTTTTACTTATAATGGCACAACAATCTCCTGGCACTCCACAAAGCAAACTATTGTTGCTACATCATCTAATCATTCTGAGATACTTGCACTTCATGAAGCAAGCCGAGGAGAATGCGTGTGGCTAAGATTTGTTTACCAAAACATTGCCTACATCAACTTTGAGAAACTGGTATATGGGATTGGCATGCGTCGACTCTGCAAATTACATGATTGATATTGAAGTTTCATTCAGGGGGAGCGTTCAATCAGGGGGAGCAAAATTTTTGAATGAATGTATGTATACTGTACTCTTTTTCCTTCTACCAGATTTTGTCCCACTGAGTTTTACCGGGAAGGTTTTAATGAGGCAGTTCTGAACATAAACCCACCACTTGATCCAGAAGATTATTGTATATATTTTGCTAAGGTTTTTATCCCACTGGGTTTTTTCTAGCAAATTAAATACAAATGATGGAAATCCAAGGGAGAGTATTGTAAGTTGGTGGATTTCCACATGTCACTATGCATGTGTCTCATTGCTTTTATGTGTCAAATTTAGATGGGTAATTGCAATAAGCACCCCTCATGATATTGCCTATATATATATGGGGTTTGTGGTTGTAAATTGTTTTGGTTGTTGTTGTTTAAACATTTTGATATCAGACTATATACAAGGCAATTCTCTCGCCTATCTTCCTTGCTTCTAATCTCACATCTCTTTTCTATTTATTTATTTATTATTTATCTCTTTGTTCTTTACACGTTCATCTCTTCTTCTTTCTTCTTGCATTTTATTCTTTTGTTTTGTTATTTAATTATGTTATCTATTGTTGTTTCCAATTTTATTATAACAGGATTCTAATTTATTAAAATTTTAAGAATTAAGTTATTGGATCCCACACAAACATCGAGAACAAAATTAATGATGGAAAGAAAAACTAAATTTCACCCTCAGAATCTAAGCGTATATGTATCCATAACTATTTCTTAAAGCATTTATCTGGTTAAGCCTTTATGAGTTCGTGTTGCGTCCATTAACAAAGTGTTTGCAAGAAGTTCTCACAAAAGCTTAACAACCAGCTCTACAATGGAGTCTGGTATTCAACAATTTTATTAGCTTTTTCTCTCTTAATTAATTGACAATTACATGCAACTGTATATATATATATTATATATTTTATATTAATTGACGAGGTTGAGAGTGTCTCTCAACTAGAATATTCTCGAGTGATAGGAAGTTTGATGTACTTAACAAGCTGTACAAGACTAGACATAGCTAATGCAGTCAACAAATTAAGCAGATACATGAGTAATCCATGAACTGATCACTGGAAAGGAATAGTAAGAGTACTGAAGTACTTACGATTCACTCGTAATTATGGACTGCATTATACCAGATATCCTGCTGTCCTAGAAGGATACACCGATTGCAAACTGGATATCTGATATGAAATATTCAAAATCCACTAGTGGGTATGTGTTCACACTAGGAGATGCGGCAGTATCCTAAAAATCCTCTAAATAAACTTGTATAGTCAGATCTACCATGGAATTTGAGTTTATAGCATTAGATAAATGTGGTGAGGAGGCTGAATGGCTACGCCAATTCTTAGAGGATATTCCAAGATGGCCAAAGCCTGTGTCGGCGATTTGCATCCACTGTGATAGTCAATCTGCAATAGGAAAAGCACAGAGCAACATGTATAATGGGAAGTCTAGACATATACGTCGAAGACATAATACCATTAGACAACTAATCTCAACTGGGGTTATCACTATTGACTATGTAAGGTCAAAAGATAACATTGCGGATCCGCTAACCAAAGGGTTAAATAGAGAATTAGTTGAAACATCATCGAGAGGAATGAGACTAAAGCCCATTAGATAAAAAGTCGATACAATGGACACCCAACCTAGTTGACTGGAGATCCCAAGATCTAGATTCAATGGGACAACCAAGTTGTGAGACTGAGTTGGATCATTGTGGGGGTTATCCTCGAGTCCAATCCTGTGATGAAATAGTGATGCCCGTAGGGAAAAGGTTAACTATGTTTTTAATGATTCTTATGCGGCGAAATTTCAAGCTATGGAAATCCGGAGCAGAGTAATGCGAGCTACTCTTAATTAAGAAATCACCTATATGAGAGAGAAGTGGGGCTGCTTTTAAAAGAGAATAGTGAAGGGCTATATTCTCTAGTGACTCTCACAGAACCAGGCTCATGTTCATGGCCAAAACGAACATAACAATGAGAACCAAATCGGGTCTGGAAGATACCTGTGTGAGGTGTGTGATCATTTACATAAAACGGTAGAGCAGTTCAAGGATATCACATCTATTGATGAGCCAGTAAATGTAAGCATACCTTTACAAGGGAAGGTTCAAAGGGCAACACCTACCTATCCTATACAAGTTTCGACCGTTTGAACTTACCAAACATCATCTTTCGTGTCTCCTAGGTCAATTTCATTCATGTGGGGGATTGTTGGAAAATTTTATGATAAACTCTTAATTTGAGAGGACAAATTGAGTATGATTAATTCTATAAAAATGGAAGATTAAAGTGTATTCGAATTCTCCTCCATGAGAGCTTTGAAATGGTATACTCAAACTCACAAAATAGTTAATGGGTGAATGGGAAATTGAGTCTCAAGGTGAGCCCAAAATGTGGTGAACAATGGCATATCCCACATTGGCTAGGGAAGAAACTTATATGTAGTATATAAGTAAATATGTGATAGGAGTTATCAACATGTGTGGCATAGAGGCTCTCTCTCGCGGCGCGCAGGGTGGGGGTGCAAATCATGGACCTCGAACCTTCGAATGCACGACTCGTGTGTGAGCGCGTCCTACGTACACGAATGCCACTCCGATTGGACTGTGAGAGTCCAGTTGACTTTTTGCCACTTCCCTAAGTCAACGTTTTTGTGTAAATAATAAGGAAAGTTTTTATTGTTTGGATTATGATATTCTTACTTGATCACCAAGGATACAGAATCGGGTTTTTAATTATTATTTAATTAAATTATTTTCCTTATTAAATAAAAAACGTATACACGAAGCTTCAGTTTGGCTTATGAACCAAGAACCAAGAATTGTGTTCAAGAAGCTTTAATTTGGCTTATTCACCAACCACCAAGTGTAGTATTCAAGAAGATTCTTGGTCACCAAGAAACTATAATGAGATTTCTGAAATTGTTCCTACACCCTTGTGATTCGGTTTGCCTATATAATACCCATGTGTTCCTTTCACTTTACAATATAATTTTCGGAAATACCCATATTTACCATAGCCGAATCTACTGTTTTCTCCTCTCTGTTCTTGGTAAGTTTGAGCTCAGTTTGAGTTCGCTGAGAGTGGCTTGTGCTTCGCACTTCCACTGTAAATACCGTTGTATCCTGGGAGACGATCGCTATACACATACAGTGTAATATACGGCGAAATCGTCTTAAGGACACCGTGTGAAACACGGGCCTCGGTTTTCCCTAACCAATTTTATAACGTGTTGATTTGTGTTGTTTTGCTTTATGTTTATATAGGTCCTAACCAGATTGTTGATTTACAAAGAATAACATCTATAACCATTTCTTAAAACACTGATCGACTTAAATGTTAGTGTTGTTGCACCGCCATCAGCATCCATAACCATCAAGTCAAGAGCCTCATTGATTTCCTACTAAGAGAAGCCAGCTGGACTTTTATCAGCTCATTTTTCACAAGGCAGCAGCCAACTTATACGTTAATCTTAGAATTTAATTTATCTAATTCTATTGAACCTGCCGCAGTTGGAATGATGATCGAATTAGCAAAATAAAGGTTGAAAACTTGAAAGAGGAGTCCTTGAGAAAAAAAAAAAAACCAAAATATGTTGAAAGCACAAAAAGGAAATATCAAATAATCTTGCGAGTTCAGGTTTAAGAAATTCCGAACCGGTGAACTTATTTGGGTTATGGTTTTGACCTTTCGGCATGAATAATAATTATCTATATCAATAATATCATAATTACAAATATGCTACCATTTTTTTATTTTTTATTTTTTTTACTTTTTGACACTAAATTCATTAAACTGAACAAAGCTCAAACAACCAACCATTTTCGGTATCGTTTCCAAGTGTTGTTTTTTTGTTTTTTGAGTTTAAAAAATATAAAAAACTTGTTCGGTGCACCATTTTCAAAAAAAAAGAAAACAAAAACATTAAAAACTGTTTTTTTAATTATAAAGCATGAAAAGGTTGGACCATCAAAAACAACAATTATATGTTCTCTGATTGTTGTTCTTGTTTTTTCTGGACCCACCACCACTATTATTATTATTATTATTTTGAAAACATAAATTATTGGTACATTTGACTTAGAATGTGATCTACAGCTGGAATTTTTTGTTGTGGCTGTTTACATTGGGCGAGTCCGACGAGAGAGACAGGGTTCTTCCATAAAAAAGAAAGAAAAAAAAAAGAAAACGCCAGAACAAAATTTATGTGAGATTGAGATGCTAGCCGCTAATCTGGGTAACATTCCAATCAACCGCATCCCAAGAATGGCGAATTGTGTGGCTCATGAACTGGCCAAGAATGCTCTGAAGGTTAATGAGGACAAATTATGGCTAGAAGAATTCCCCCTCTGTGTTAGAAGATCTGTTTGGCTGATATGCTGATAAGATCTGTGTAATTTCTTTTGTTTGTTGCTGTTGTTGCTTTGTGTCAAAAAAAAAAAAGAACAATATGCATGGATCAATTCTCGATCTCTCTTTTCTTATAAGAAATCATTGGTTTGAGGGAAAAATAATGATGATGAATAGAAGAGAAGAGAAGACTTTTCCAGACTGTTGTGTTGTGTGAAGATTGAGTTGAGTTGGGTGGATGGAAGGGTTTGAAAGAAGAAACTCTCACGCTGGCTTTCAGATTCATCTCGACTCTCTCTCTCATCATCCATTTGTTTTTTATTATTCATTTCATTTATTACTACAAATTAATTTCCAGTTTTATTTTTTTAATTTTAACACCAAGAACAAAGTAAGAGAAAGAAGAAGAGATCAAAGATCAAAGATCAAAGCTCAAAGGTGGATCTCCACCATCCATCTATCTTGATGGACAATGGAGATCCAATCTGGTGATTGGAACTCCACCTTTTTTTTTTTTTTTTAAAATATATTACAATGGATGGTGGAGATCCATTAAAAAAGATTATTTTTTTTTTAATTTTTTTCAGTTTTTAAGTAAATTCAATTATTCCAAAAAATATATAAAGAAAAATTGATTTTAGAGGATTCTACTAGACGCGTTTTTTTATGTTTACATTCTCAGAATATCGTTTTCAATAATTATTACCAGACGCGTTTTCAAACTTGAAAAATATAAAAATCAATTTCTTAAAATCAACAAAAACAAGAAGACAAAAAACAGAAAACGAAAACGTTACCGAATGCGCTCTTAAAGAACATAGTTTCACCTAAAAAATCTGTAAAGTAAATAGGATTTCGATCTGAATTGCAACAAAGATTAGAAGAGTTGATCTGATTTACAACAAAAAATCTCAGAATCTACAATTAAAAAAAAAAATAAAAGCTACCGTCTCACATGCTTCTGGGATCAAAGAAACTGAGAAAAGTGACTACAGCTTTATTAAGATAACTAGGTTTGGTTTTGCTTCAAGGCACGTGTTTTAATTGAAATTAATTTTGATATAATATTAAAAAATATGAAAAATTTATGTACAACTAATTATGAGATCACAAATTATAATAAATAAAAAAACATAATTCAATTATACAAAAATAACTCCAATGATGCATCAAGTTATAGAGGCAATAACATTATTTACAATATTTTATTTTTTTAAGAAAAAAAAAAAAAACCCCTATACCTAATTACAGAGGACATAAATATATATACATGCTTCCCGTTAAAATGAGCATCCTCACGGAGAAAAAAAAAATTCAATCAAAATCATTCAAATACAATCACAATATTTCAGCCGTATTATAAAACTAATAAGATTTCAATCATAATTTTTCATAATTAATTAATAAGTTTTGAGAAATGAAAACAAATACAAAAATGAATTAAACTCTAAATTGAAGAGAAAATAATGAAAGGAAAAAAAGAAGTAGAAAATCAGAAACGTACCATTTTTGAAGGAATTGAAGAAGAAAGAGGACTTGAGTCTATTCTGATTCTTTAGCGTTTGATTTGCTAAATGATGTGATATTCTTCAGTGTTTAACAGACACCCAAATAATTAAATCTAACTGAAATTTTAGCATAATTAACAGTAAAAATAAAGAACCAATCTTTTCCTAGATGAATCATGCAAAGAAATTCGTTGGGAAGAAGAGGAGAGAAAGGGGAAAAAAAATGTTTCAATGTTTATCTATCGTTTTGTCTAGAGGTGGGAAGGATCCAGAAAGAAAATAATGAGATTTGTATGAAAGAGAGATATTTAGTCCACTGCTTGGACTCTAATAGTTTTTTTAAAATATATTTTTTCTTTCTTTCACTTGTATATTTCAATTCAATTTTACTTTCAAAAAAAAAAGGATGCTATAATTAAAAAGCTTATTTTCAAAGAAACTAATTAAAAAAAAAAAAAAAAAAGATGCTATAATTAACTGACATATTGCTCTTTTAATAACTATTGATTTGGGTCCAATCCATATCATTACCTCTAGCCTTTTAGTAAATAACCATTTAAAGTCATAATAATTGAGATAAACTATTTAACAATGATTTAACCTATTTAGAATTTTAAATTAAGATAAATTTTGAAAATTACTATACAATCCATGTTGTGTTCCTATTACGAAGACATGTATATTAAGTAATTCTACAAACTCGAAGGCTTGTATTTGTCATTTGACTTAAAAAAAAAAAAAAAAAAAAAAAAAAGGGATGTTATAACTAAAATCTTACTAAAAGCTATCTATTAAGTAATTATATAAAGTTTAAGGGTTTTATTTATAATTTTACTTTTAAAGAAATTAAAAAAAAAAAAAAAGTCAAAGAAATTAAAAGAAAAGAAAAGGAATGCTATAATTCCACTTGGCACTTCACTCTTTTTATATATAGTATAGACACACAATGACACAACACCCACTTTCAGCTTCTAGTAGAAGCAACTGTAAGCTGATCTTAAAAAGCACTTTTAGTTGTTTAAACAGCTAAAATCCAAGCAATATACACTTATTACCACTTATTACTTGGGTTTTTTGGCTTGTGTACTTGCAGCTTGTATTCACAAACTCTTTTTCTTGCAAAATAAACCGAAACATGAAGCAAAGACACAAGTACACAACACAACACAACACGTCAACAGCTGTCCTTCATTGGGATTGCTTTTGTATAACTGAACCCGTTTTAAATTCTATTCAAGTAATATGGTTCGTGGGTTTGAGTTCGGGGTTTTTCAAACCTAAACCCATTTTAGGATTGCTTTTGTATAACTGAACCTGGCCCGCAAACCGAATATAAAAATCCAAACCCAACCCACGTGGTTCGGGTGAAATTACCATTTCTAAATTAATAAGGACTAAATTTATAATCATTTAACTAACAGGTATGATGGTTAAATTATCAATTATGTTTTTTTATATGTAAATCTAAAATCATAAACATGTGATGCTTTATCTTGATATATATTTTTTTATAATGAACCCATTTCAATTTTTCTTTTTTTCTTTTTGCTATCCCAATTGGTGTTTCCTTTGACTTGACTCTTGAGAGATTTGATAGCAATTTTAAAATAATCATAATTAAAGGTTATGATCTTCCATGAAAGAGATAGGAGATTCAAGATTTTGCTAGTGCTGCTTCCACCCAGAAAACTTTTTCAATTATAGAAACCATAATGGTATGGACTGTGGAGCAAGATATATCCTTTAATAATGATTTGCATTAATAAATTAATCTAAATAGATAATTTTTTGTGACTTCATATAGACCTTATCAAATTCATGATTATCCAACGTGGGGTCTGCTCTAAAATATAAAAAAAAAATAGGAATGGTTGACAGCTGCTTTAATTTGTTTAATTGAAATTTTATATGCATGTGTTAAAATTAAACATCGATTCGTTTACCACCAACAAATGTGGTTTAGTGGTAAGATCACTCATTTAGTTTGATAATGTCTAAAGTTTGAATCACCGCCACCGATTGTGGTATTTCAAAAAAAAAAAAAAATCAATCCATTTTTGATATTATAAATTACATTAGCAAAAAGTTATAATTAAATGGTAATCCCCTCATATCCACACATGGACACAGTAGGTTCAAACCATCTTTCTCAAATCCCAAATTTTTACTTTAAAAAAAAATTGCATAATTTTTTTCAAGCCATCAGTCATAGGCCAAACTTTATATTTACACGTTTCACACATCAAAACTTCATTAAACATGACAAGATGAGTTTGACTAAGTGGTAAGCTTCTCACACATGCATCTATAAAGTTGCGGATTTGAGTCATACCCTTTTCCTCAATTCTGAAATATTGTAATTGTTAAAATAAAAAAAATAAAAAAAAAAATAAAAACTTTTTTAAACATTTATTTAATTGGATGGGTCTAGCTTCCAAAAAAAATAAAAAATGATTGGGCTCCTATCCAAAAAAAAAAAAAAAATGGATGGGCCTGGGATGGCCCATGTAGTAAATTGTTGTTAAATTTTGTGAGAATGTCACGTCCAATATGTATTATTATTGTCGGTCATCAAGATCAATTTGGGGTGCGCGCCTTTTTTCTTTTTTCCAAATTAAAAAAACACCAAAAAATCAGTTTTTCTCACGGATTACACGTGATGTCGTGATGATAATTTTCTATGTTGATCTTTGCGTGGATTTTAGACTTTTAGTAGATCCTGTGAAATTTATAATAGATATCTGAGATTTGGTTTCATTTATTTTATCATTTTGATTTTTTTAATTAAATGCAATATATTATTTTTAATGGTTTTAAGTTCAAAGCAAAGATGAGCATATATATATATAGGGTTTGGCTAAGCTACTGTTAACAACAATTTTATTAGCAAAGGTGTATATCTAGAAAAAAAAAGATTGCATAAAGGGATAATTACATACAGTAAGTTTTTATAATATTATAAACATATGATATTTTTATCTAAATTTAATATAATATAAATATTTTATTGTTGAAAGTAAGTTTTAATAATACAAATAATATTATATCTTCTAATATTATAGAATTAAGCATTTTTCAACTTTAAATAATTTTTTTTCTTTAATTACATGTTTAAATAATTGTTTATGTATAAATTTTACAATATATTTTATATTTCTAAGTGATCCATTATTGAATCGATGTCATCTTGTTATTAAAAAAAATAAAAAAAATACTATCATCGAAAATTATATAAAAAGTATTCTTAATCAATATCTCGTATGTATTCGCACTGACTTTATTATATCAATATGCATTGAGGAAGAAAATCACAAGAGTTTTCTCCACAGTGCATACCGAATTTAATAAATTTAGTATGAGAATTTGTAAGCCATTAATTAAGCATTATAATATATTGACTAAACAAAAGTAGATAAATCCAACTATTGATAGGTAAAGAGATGACTTATAATGTTAGTGCATACCTAGTTACTAGGTAGTTTCCAATCTTTAGATTTCAATCCAATGGAAATAATTAAAACAAAAATAAACAAACTCTTCCACACATAACTACCTAGTAACATTGCTGTTAATAGCAACTTAGCCAAAACATATATATATATATGTGTGTGTGTGTGTGTGGTTTGGCTAACTGAAACTGCATGAGAATTTTTTGTGAGATCCTACACTTGATAATATATATATATAATCAATGACACAAATTTTTGTACGTGATCTTACACTTGATAATTTATAATATATGTATATATATAGTCCCATTCTAGTCAATGCACAGTGTGTTGTATATGGGCCACTGATTATGGAGAAGCACATGTAAATCGAGGATATAAGTTATATCAGTGTGCATTTATTTGAAAATTTATATATTATTTTTTTGAAAAGTATTTGATATTTTATATATATATATATATGAGAGGATCTTAATTCAAACATTAAACCAATGTTTCTCTTGTTTTATATGTTAGCACTTGCTTTTGAGTCTCACAACATTTTTTTTTAAGTATTATATAAGTTCATGATTTAGGGGAGCTTGAACCCACAACTGATTGTGTAGGTGTGAGGGGTTTACCACTTGACCAACCTCATTTCTTCTTGAGTCCCATAGCATTTTATTAATAGATATTATCAATTTGTATTTATTGGGTGCGCACCTTTTTTTTTTTTTTTCTTTTCAAATTGGGTCATGTGTACATGTTTTTAAAAAAATATATATATTTAAGAGAGACGATATCTGCACCCATCTAAAATTATATGTACACCCTAACTAAGTATATTTTCTAAAATTCCAACATTACCCTTAAATAAAATCTTTAAAATATAAAAGTAAATATATCTCATACATCATGTTAATACAATATTAATATTTTGAACATTTTAACAAATATTATAATTAGTTAAAACATAAAAATTATAATATTAATTTTTATTTAATGAAAATTTTAAATATTTATTATTTTAAAATATAAAAAGATTAAAAAGAGAAAACAGTGAATTTAAATTAAAAAAAATAAACAAAACTTCTCTTAATTTCAAAATTTTGAACAAAGAACAGATGGACTTTGTATAAACACCCTTTAGCCATGTTCATCTGCTTGGCTCACCATTATTTCATTCTATTTATGGGTTCCAGCAACAAAGATGTTAAAGAACATATACATGGACTATAATCAAGTATACACCACTCCACCAGTTATCATCGATCACCACAGTACATAGCCATAGAAGAATATATATATATATATTTTCTATTATCAGTTCGTCCTGACAATAAATATATCAGGATGAAAAATGTGGACCACTAGATTTACATACTTTGACTCAAACACTATCACCACTTTAATAACTTAAGTTTAAAAGGCATAAAAGTAAGTGACTTCCAAAAATGCCCTTACTATACACATTTTTAAATTATTTTTTTGACTTTAACTTTTGGAAGATATTTTGAAGTTGTCTGAGATCTACTTCTCTCTCTAACTGTCTTAAAGTGGAAAGCTCTCTAAACTGAAATCCAAGTTCATTTTCTTCTCCAACGAGTTCAACATTCATATAGTTACATAAGATCATTCATCTTATTAGGTTATGAATATCAAAATTTATACAATGAAAGGTAAAATGGAAACAGAGATAGGAAACCAACAAAACTCTAGGCCATCAACGAAACTCTAGGCCTTTGTAAATAGTTTTCGAGCTTTTTTAATCAGTTCCCGAGCTTTTTCATAAATTGTCCGAGCCTAACATTAAACTTTTTTTATGTTCGAGCCTTTGTTAGTTGTATCTGAGCCTTTGTGAGTAATGTCCGAGACTTTTACTTAACTGCCTGAGCCTTTTCCGAGCCTTTTTAATAATCATTTTTGTTATTGTTAATTTTGTATCTCTGAGCCTTTTAATGAACCGCTCGAGCATTTTACTTAACTGCCTGAGCCTTTTTAACAATCATTTTTTTTTTTTTGTTAATTTTGTATCTCTAAGACTTTCTATATAGTGTCCGAGCCTTTCAGTTAGCCCGAGCCTTTTTAACAATCATTTTTTTTGTTAATTTTGTATCTCTGAGAGACTTTCTATATAGTGCCCGAGCCTTTTCCGAGCCTTTTTAACAATCATTTTTGTTGTTGTTAATTTCGTATCTCCGAGCCTTTTAATGAACTGTCTGAGCCTTTTACTTAACTGCCCCAGCCTTTTCCGAGCCTTTTTAACAATCATTTTTGTTGTTGTTAATTTTGTATCTCCGAACCTTTTAATTAACTGCCCGAGCCTTTTTAACAATCATTTTTTGTTATTGTTAATTTTGTATCTCTGAGCCTTTTAATGAACTGCTCGAGCCTTTTCCAAGCCTTTTTTAACAATTTTTTTTTTTTTTAATTTTGTATCTCTGAGACTTTCTATATAGTGCCCGAGCCTTTTACTTAACTGTCTCTATCTGAGCCTTTTACACAACTTTACAAAGGCTCGAACAGTATTTAAAAAGTCTCAGACAAAGCTTAGAAAGACTCAGAGATTCAAAATTCTCACAACCAGAGGGTTTTAAATTGAAAAAAAAACTCGACCCCTAAGTGCGTCAGCGTAGCGTCACTCCGTCGCCGTTCGAGTGATTACCTGGGTTTCAACTAGACTTTCTCTTTCTACTTCTACTTCACAACTCTGTCATTGTAAACTGAATGAAAGAAAGCTAACATGGAAGTATTATGAGGGTATTTTTATCTGATCACCTAAATTGGTGCCTTTTAAACATGAATTACTAATGTGGTGACTTTCTTACAAAATCCGGTCCAAATAATGACATTTAATTTTTGAGCCCTATATATTTAGTGATCAATGATCTGCCTAGTAAGATCTTGTTCATTTTTACTTGAAGTTAGCTTCCTCGATTTTTATTAAGATTAAGCAAAATTTAAAGAAAAAAAGGGTGGAGAATGAGGCTAGATCAGGAGGTTTTGGGATCCTAAGTAACTATTATTATAAAAAAAATAATAATCCATGCTGAATCTTAGAGATAAAGTTTCCACACTTTTGCTTTTCATTTTTATCTTAATTATTTTATAACTTATTAAATTAGTATTAATTTTTTTCAAAAATTAAAAGAAGGGTATATTTGTAATATGAGGGTGTGTTTACAAAATAAAACATAAGAACTTCTTTTGACAATCCAATTTTTTATTTTTACACTTCTTTTCTAAAAACACTCAATTCTCAAAGTTTAAATTTTAAAAAATTCTTACAAGATTATCCTTTTTATCTTTTTTGAAATAAATTATTAAAAAAAAAATTATCTCTCCTAAATCATTAGATTAATTATTATATATTAAATACTCTCTCCTAAATTTTTAATTGCCATATTAAATTCTCTCTCCTCCAATAAACTCCATTATTTCTCAAGCAAGACTAATAGTTAAGAAAAAAAAAAACTTACTAATAAGCTTGATTTGTAGGAACCATATGTATGTATATACTAAAAAAAAAAAAAAAAAAAAAAAGTACCTTGTTTTTTTCTTTAAAAAAAAAAATCGAAATATGAAAATGTTTTTTGTTACTTTTAAATGTATGTGATTGTCTAGAGAACTTTAATTTTTTCATTAGTCTTAGAAATTCTAAGTTTAAATGAATCTAGTTGAAAGAATTCAAGCTTTCATATATCTTTTTTTTTTATAAAAAAAATAAATTGACTTATATATATTTATTACTATTAGTAAAAAACTAAAATATTTATAAGTTTTTTTTTTTTTCTTTAACTATTATTCAGAGATTGATTAGAAAGTATGAAAATATGATTTTTTTTTTTTTTTTTTTGAAAAATGGAGAGATTAATTAGGAGAGAGTGTTTAATATGGTAATAACATATTTAGGAAAGAGAGTATAATACATAATATTTAATCTAATGATTTAGGAGAGAGATTTTTTTTTTTAATAATTTAATTAGTTTGGAGTGTCTTTAATTTTTTTTTTTTTTTTTTTGTCTTGTTTAGTAATTTTAATTTAGGTTAAAATTGTCATTAATAAAAAAAATTAAATTGGAGTATGAATAGATAATTAATTTGTGGATTGTAAGGAGAAGCTCTCATAAAACATTAAATTTTTTTTTTATTTTTTTTTTTATGGGGTGTAGATACAAAAAGGGGTGTGCATACAATTTTTCAGGGGTACAAATACCACCACACAATAATTAAATGTAAATGATTGTGTACACATGGTCCAATTTGGTTGATTAGACAAATATTGAGACACCGATTTTTGACAGGTGATTTCTATTTTTTTAGGACATGGATGATTATTGTCTATAGACATCCACCCTATCCAACCCCCATTATCAATTTTAATATTTTATATAAACGGATTTAAGCTGTAGTGTTTTGGGTTAGCCCATCTCATTACATATTAGGCCCAATCAAGAAGCCCAATCAAAGCCTGACCCGGAAGCCCATTCCAGAACCTTCCCATCAGTTGTAACAAATTGATATGTTGACAGCTGGTGACTTTATTTCAAACGGTGCACACACTGTTGCTCTTATCTGATTACGTGAAGATATCAGTCGTGGCAAGCTCTGATTGGCCAAGTGAGATCTCGGTGGTGAGTCAGATGATAATGATATAAAAAGATGAAGATGAGGAGAGAGAATTATCAAACTTCATTATTCTAAGGTTTTCTGATTTTCTGCTCTCTCTCTTGCGATAGAAAAGCTCTTTGTCTTCTCTCTTGTTCTAATCTGTATATCTTGGTGAATCCAAGTGATTCTTGTGTGATTCTTGTGAGATTGTTGTGTATTAGAGTGATTCTAGTGATGTTGTACAGATTTGAGAGAGTTTGTGTGATCTATGGTTTGTCAGATTGTAGATCGAGGGTTTGTAAGGTTGATCTTCTATTGTTATAGTTGATTAGGTGTTTGTGAGAGGTTTTTGGGTTGTGTAAAGGTTTCAGTTGGTGTTCTTCTTGTTTGTAATCCTTTCATATAGTGAAGAGAGCCTTTCTTGGAAAGGCTCAACGTGGATGTAGGCTCGGTTTGAGCTGAACCACGATAACTCATGTGTGTTGATTATATCTTCCCTCTCTTGTCTTATTCTCTTTATTTTCTTGTTCAGATCTCTCTTCCTGAACCTTATTAGTTTTAGATTCATATTGTTTTAGATCCTGTCCTGTAGTGACAGTTCAATTCTTATATTTTGGATCTGTTTGCTATTGGTACACTTTTGTGTTTCTGTCTATTTTTCATTGTAAATGTTGCTTACAGACTTTGTTAAGTGATAACAGTCAAGTGTTAAAGGTTTTATTTAGGTACAATAACCTAACATAAGCTTTATTGTGTAATTGTTCACTCTAATTATATAAGTTGCCTCTCTTTTTTTCTCACCCCAAAACATGCATGTGTTATATAGTAGTAGACTTTGAAAGATGCTGGATTACTTTTGTATTAATTCGATATCATGTTAATTTTTGGATATTTTTTAATGGAATGATTATTTATGGAACTCAATATCATTCAATGTGTGACATGTTTTATTTGGCTATATTTTTATATTTTTTTTATACAATTTAAATTTATATTAAATTTTGACAATTGATTAAATTGTCACTAAGTATCTATATAGTAACTTAATATTCATATTGTTAGCTATCATTAAGTCTGCATTGTAGTGACAATTATTATATGGTTAGCTTAATTGTCATTAAGTTTGTCTATAGTGACATAATTTTAGATGATTATTTGTCACTAGATTTGTGAATAGTGACATTTTTTAAACAATAAATTGTCACTAAGTATGTATACAGTGACAAAATCTTCAAACGGTTAATTGTTACTAAATACTAATCTAGTGACACAATTTTTATTTTGTCACCAATTAAGGTTAAGTGATAATGTATCACTAAAAGTTATAATTTGTGACAAGTACCAAAAAAAACTGTCACAATACTTTTAGTGATGGGGCAAAAATGACGAATTGTTAGTGACACTTTTTCTTTGTCACAATATTGAATTTGTGATAATTTCTTCACTTATAGTGACAAATATTTTTTGTAACCGTAGGTCAATTTTCTTGTAATGATGACAATTTTGGTCTATAGTACAAATATATTATTATTTCTAATGTTTAACAAGATGAAAAAAAATTAAAATATTTTTCAAGATTCGTTTCTTTTTTTATAAATATTATTAGAACATAAAATTATGGAAGTTAGTTACATTTTTAATTTGTAAAATATAAAAATTTAATATGATTAAATGGGACATGATGCACTCACCGGTCAGCATACATTGATGCTTCCCTCCATAAAAAGAGTATCGGACAAATTGGGTAAAAATGACACACCACATATCAATCAATTATGAGATTTATTTTGATGCAGCGGAAAACATAAAAGAATAAGACCAACTTTAATATTTTAGACAAACTCTGGAATCCACCAGAAAACGAGAGAATCTCTCAAAGAAAATTCTGAAATAATTGAATAATTGAATAATTCGGCCAAAAGGCTTACAAACATATTTAAAGTGAAAATCCTAACCCTAATCCTTGTTGGACAAGAAACGGGACTAATTACTAAAAATTACCAAAAATAGTAAAATTTGAGATAATTGTGGAAATAAAAACTGTTAGGAATCCTAAGCAAGCCAGAATTGACGGAAGTCGATTCGGACTTGGAAAACAAAAGTTATGGCTAAAACGAAACTTTCCTAAAATAGCAAAAACGGCTTTTTCGGGACCTAAACGAAGGAATTTGGCTAAAAAGGGTATGCTACAATAGCAAAGCTATTGACTATCTCCTCTCTCGCCGAAATGCTTCAACTGTGAAAGTTTCACGTCATTCTGAATCCGACAATCTCTAATTGCCTTTGAATTTAGGATGCTCTCTCATCATCATGTAAGCATCAGCCACTTGTTCTACATCACATTTGCATATACTTTCAATATATATATGATTGCCCTTCTCAATATAGTAAGATCAGAAAGTAAAATAAATTTAGGAGAAAATTAGCTCGAGATCACTCACTGAGAATAACACTGCTAAACGTATAAGCTTTGTTTAATGGCTTCTTGCTTTATTGCAGCAATTCCTGTTTCTTCTTTCACAAGTTTCCAACACCCTAGACTTGTTGTTGTACCACAAAGAGCAAGCAGCAGAATCAGAGTACTACACAAGCCAGTCCAATGCCTTCCCACCTCCAAACTTGAAAGTGAAAGTGATGATCAAACCCTAGTTGTTAAACAAACTAGAAGATCAGGAAACTATCCACCTTCCATTTGGGACGATGATTATTTGCAGTCATTAAATAGTGTCTATACGGTACCCATGATTGTCTCTGTCTTTCGTCGTTGTTTTTGTTTTTACAATAGTTTTTCTGCTAAATTTTCAGTTTATTATATGAATTGGTCATTGTTTAAAACTTCAATTTTTTTCTTTGCAGGGAAAAATATATACAAGACAAGCAAAATGTATGAAGGAAAAAGTGAGGGCTATGATTGAAAATGTAAGTGATCAGACTATGGATCAACTGGAGTTGATTGATACCTTGCAGAGGCTTGGGGTGTCTCATCACTTTGTTACTGAGATAGAGAAGATATTGGAAAAAGTCTATATTAACAGGAATGATATTACGTGGAAGAAAGAAAATCTATACGCCGTCTCTCTAGAATTTAGAGTTCTTAGACAGCATGGTTATAACGTCCCTCAAGGTATTTATAACGAATTTATCTCTTTGTGATACATAAAAATATTTGAACCTGCAAACAAATTGATGTGACTTGCTTGAGTGTAATGCAGAGGTTTTTAATAGTTTTATCGATGAGAAGGGCAATTTCAAAGTGTGCCTTTGTGATGATATCAATACAATGTTGAGCTTATATGAAGCCTCATACTATGGCTTAGAAGGGGAAATCATCATGGAAGAGGCCTGGCAGTTCACAACTAAACATTTTAAAAGCTTCCTTGTCGATGACGATATCGACTCGAATCTCGCAATGCAAGTGAGGCGTGCCTTGGAGCTTCCTCTGCACTGGAGGACATCTAGGGTAGGGGCAAGGTGGTTCATAGATATATATGAGAGAAGTAAAGACGTGAACAACATTTTACTTGAATTTGCTAAGTTGGATTTCAACATTATGCAAGGGATTTACCAACAAGAACTTAAAGAGCTGTCCAGGTAATTAAATTAATTAACCCCTCCAGAATATCATCTCTCAGAAACAACAATACAAAGCATTACAATAACATCTGCATTTTTTTTTTTTTTTTTTTTTTTAATAACAAACAATTTAGGGTTATTAAAACTCTCTTACAATTACCAAATTGTAATTGCCCTACATATATAATATGTTGATTTCTTCTTTATTTTTTTGCCTGTGAAGTTGGTGGAAACATTCTGGTCTTGGGGAGAAACTGAGCTTTGCCAGGGACAGGCTGGTAGCATCATTCTTGTGGGGAATGGGAACAGCTTGCGAGCCTCAGTTTGGATACTGTAGGAGCATAATTACCAAGGTCATCTCTATACTTGGAGTAATCGATGATATCTATGATGTCTATGGTACCTTCAATGAACTTGAGCTCTTCGCTGATGCTGTTGACAGGTTGGTAGCATATATATATATATAAAATACATATGGTGATGTTAGGCTGTTCATGCCAGAAACTTTATGGTTGGGTGGGAATTGATCGTTTGTATCACAAAATTTGGATTTTTCCTTCCATCTAATAAAATCATAGTTTCTTTCAAAAAAAAAATATATATATATATATAGAACTGAAAAGGTGTGAGATTCAGTACTTTTTTTTATATGGAATCAATTACCACTGGTTTTATAAAATGTTTTTTATTCATTTGACACCGGTGCTAATTGATTTTTACATCGGTGTCAATTGGGAACCTGCACGAAAAAGTGTGCAGAATTCCTACACCTAATATTTTTGTATATATATAATTCTGTTAATTTTTGTTCTTTTTGATGTTTATTAGGTGGGATATAATTAAGGCGATGAAACAACTTCCAGACTATATGAAAATATGTTTTCTTGCTCTTTATAACTTTGTTCATGAAATGACTTATGACATTCTAATAGAGCAGAATTTGGACGTCCTGCTGAATATAAAGAACTCAGTAAGATATCTATAAATAATTTATTCTTTGATTCTATACATTCTTCTGATAATCATATTTCTTTCACTGTATATGATTTTAATGTTAATTTACACATTTATCTTAAAATACAACATTTTTAGTGGTTAGATTTAATACAAACCTACATGGTGGAGGCTACATGGTATCGCAGTGGGTATAAACCAACACTGGAAGAGTTCATGCAAACAGCATGGAAATCGGTAGGAGCCCCTAATGTTATATTTCACACATACTTGTCTACAGCAAACCCCATTTTACAGAAGGAATTGGAGTATTTAAAAAGTGATCCAGATATATTGTACTGGTCATCAAGTCTAGTACGACTTCAAGATGACTTGGGAACTTCATCGGTACGTATATACATCTGATAAACTAAGTACCATTTCCTATACTATTAGATTTAACTTCTAAATTCTTGATCATGATTTTTTTTTTCTAATATATATTGTACATTATTGTTTAGGATGAGATGAAAAGAGGTGATGTTCCGAAATCAATCCAGTGTTACATGCATGAAACGGGGGCTAGCGAAGAAGTTTCTCGTGAACATATTAGTGATAGGGCGAGACAGATATGGAAAAAGGTGAATGGATACATAGCTGAAGAATCTACACTGTCTCAAACTACTATAGAAATGATGTTGAACCTTGTTAGAACGTCGCATTGCGTATATCTAGGCGGGGTCGATGGACATGGTATTCAAGAGATAGGGTCTAAGGATCTAACACTTTCATTGCTTTTTGAGCCCATCCCCTTATAAGGGAGGACATCCTTTCAGATCATATTTATCTACTTGTTTCAAGAGACTGATCATATATTAATTAATATGATCATATATATGTTACTTTATTTTCATTCTTTGTTTT
Organism: Acer campestre; assembly: GCA_954870605.1. Taxonomy (NCBI): domain Eukaryota; kingdom Viridiplantae; phylum Streptophyta; class Magnoliopsida; order Sapindales; family Sapindaceae; genus Acer; species Acer campestre. The sequence continues at coordinate 22,689 of CATOZR010000107.1, forward strand.
GTGGTTTCTTTTGGGCTTTTTGTGTGTACACATGCATCTCAGCATTTCGTTAATATTTACGCAATGATATAGTCGACATTAAAACTATTAATTTTGGCTAACATTTGAGAGAGAGAACATTTTGATATATTTATGAAATATCATGAAAACCAAATACTGTAAGTACTTAATACACGAAAAAGTAAGTAAAATATGAAGTGTACTTAATACAAAGATCATTGCTCTAACCACAGTGATTGATGATATCTATGATGTGTATGGTACCTTGGAGGAACTTGAGCTCTTCATTGATGTTTTTTTTTTTTTTTTTTTTTTCTTACAATATCTATTGATCCGGAACTATGTATTTTTTTCATTGATATTGTTGACAGGTTGGTTAATTGGAAAAAAATTTCATCTATACTCCATATGCTAACTAAAATACTTGTTTTAATTCATTGTTTCTCTTTTACCCTTATATTTATTAGATGGGACATTCAAGCAATGCAAGAATTTCAGAACTATATGAAGATATGTTTTCTTACACTTTTCAACTTCGTTAACGAAATGGCTTGCGACATTCTCAAAGAACAGGGTTTAGACGTCGTGTCCAAACTGAAAAACTCAGTAAGATATCTCTGTAATTTGTTCTGTCATTTCTTCAATTACTTGCTTAACTTGTATGTTAATACAAATATTTGCAGTGGGTAGGTTTATTGCAAGCCTACCTGGTGGAGGCAAAATGGTTTCACAGTGGATAAACCAACAATGGAAGAGTACATGACCATTGCATTGATATCAATAGCATGCCCTATGTTGATAGTTAATGCATACTTGTCTGCAGCAAATCCCATATCAGAGAAGGAATTGGAATATCTAGAAAGCACTCCTGATATATTACATTATGCATCCAGGATGGCCCGACTCCTAAACAATTTGGAAAATATCTGTGTCAATTTATGATTTATTACATTATGCATTCAGTGTTGGAAAATTCCATCATGTGGGGCCACATATATAAATATTAAATGTGATATGCTATTTCGGTTAAGTCTAAATTAAAGTGATCTAATTAAGATTTAAAGTTTTAAGACTTAAAAGTATAATTGTCATGGAATTAATGTGTAGGTACCAGAGTGCTATATCTAATTTGATGAGAGCCAAATTAAAAATAACAACCCTTATAATAATCTGATTATTATATATTAGGGTTATGATCCGTAAATTACACGACACTTTTTAAGTTTAATTTAATATTTTAAAAAGTGTTATTTGATAATCTTAATAGATTCAGTAAGGTGATATATTTAATATTTTTAATGACACTTAAACAAATTAAAGTTTTCTTTTCCTCTAAATTCTCCATGCATTCCATAGATAAAATAAACAAATTTTGAACCTTACTTCATTTGTTAATGTCCCAAGTTATGTTCATTCAGTATGACAATGTCCCAAGTTCGAATCGTTGCACCACATGTGATATAAAAAAAAAAAAAAAAAAAAAAAATTATACATTTAACCCACCTAGATAATTAGTCTTGGCTTCGCCCCTGGTCCGACATATGATCTGTGATCAGGAGGTTGTGTTCGATAAATATGGAAATATAGTACTGATCATGATATGAGAGTCACAGTGACACTTGCTTCTAAATAGAAGACAATGAAAGGCAAAGCAACGTGAGTTATGAGTTGTGAGTTGTGACCACACAGCTTAGCTAGAGTCGATGGAACAACACAATTTCATCCTATATAGTAATGCTATGTCTAACATTATTGTATGAAGCAATTAATGAAAATGTGAATCATGACCATGATTGTCTGCTATGGCTGGAAATCAAACATGTATAGGTTAAACTTTCGGGTTAATTATGTGCCTATGCATGTTAGATTCGGTATTAATCAAATACCTTACAGAGGCAAAATGGTTTCACAGTGGATAAACCAACAATGGAAGAGTACATGACAAATGCATTGATATCAATAGCATGCCCTATGTTGATAGTTAATGCATATTCTTATCTGCAGCAAATCCCATATCAGAGAAGGAATTGGAATATCTAGAAAGCACTCCTGATATATTACATTATGCATCCAGGATTGCCCGACTCCTAAACGATTTGGAAAATATATGTGTCAATTTATGATATATTACATTATGCATTCATTGTTTAAATTTTTTTATTTTTTTATTTTTTAAATTGTTTTGTTTCTAAATATATGTTTTTTTATTTTTTGTTTTTTATTTTTTTTTTTATATTTATATTTATTTTAGATTTTTTTAAAATTTAATTCAAAGAAAAGATTCATTTTTTTAATGTTTTTTTTTTTTTTGTTTAATTTTGGAATTAGAGGTAGTTTAGTCTTTTGATTGTCAAACATAGTCAACTGTTAAGTTTGACTAACAGTAGAGGATGTGAGTGTTAATTTATGATAGGGAAATTATTATTCACCCCCTGTAGTTTACTGTATTCTCCATTTTCCCCCTCTAGTTTTAAAATTCTCTAAATTCCCCCCTCCTATGCCTATTTTTATAAGATGAAATTGGTTGTATTTGTGCATGGGAGGGAAGAAATTATAGAATTTTGAACCTAGATGGGGGAGAATGAAGAATATAGCAAACTATAGGGGGAGAATGATAATTACCCTTTATGATAAAATTGTTTCTGTGTGTAAGAGGGTAAACCGTAGGGAGGTTCAATGCAATTTGCTCTATGGAAATTGCTAAACACAGCAGCACTGTCCTTACGACACGTGGCAAAAAGATGATTTTCATTCATGGCCCTTATAATTTGGTCGACATTTGACAATTTCTTACATAAAATGCCATTAATATGGACAGATGGAGGCAAAGTAGAAGTAAAGCAAAATAGAGGTATAGGGTAAATCGTATTTTAATCCTCATAGTTTACCTTAATCTATATTTAGTCCCCTTAGCTCAAATTCTAGGTAGGCTCTCTAAAAAGTATCAAATTTCTATTCATGGACCATTTTCATTTATCAAAATATAGAAATCATACTTGTACTTGATGGTAACATATATATATTTTATATAGTAACATAATGCAGCCACCAAATGAATAGAACAAAATTCTTAATTAATAAATGTGATTATCATTTTTTATGACACTAATTTCTATTCTTTGATTGCTCTCGAATTGTTTATATTATGTCCTGATATTTAATTTTATATTATGACACTAATCTTCTATCTTTAGTAAGATTGCGATCTTAAATTATTTAATACAATGAATTATAACTTTATTATACAAACATGTATTTCCTCTTATATCATATTGATATAAACACATGTTTTGCATGTGCCTCCAAACTTGCCGCCCTGATTATCAAAACAAATGCACAAGCTTGTTATATATAGTATTTGAAGGGGACCAGCATTATTTTTTTATATTTTTAGACTTTTCGTATTCTAATGACACTTAAACATAACCTAGCTCTATCCCATCTGCCCACAATAACACTAAGGCTCTCCTCCAGAATTTTGGCCAACCCTTGGCCAAACAGCTCCCCCACTGCTTTGGTGAAAAAAGAGCTGCTACTGTCCCTATTCCATTCCCATTTTAATGTATTCATAGGTACTCCATATTTAACACATATCACTTGCTTCCACAAGGACGATACTTCAACTCCAAACCTCCACACCCATTTAGCCATAAAACCTCTATTCTTGTCTAGAACTGAAACGATTCCCAACCCTCCATTACATTTGCTCTTTCACAAAGTTTCCCACTTGTTAGACATCAAGCTCAATTACACCAGCTTGATGATGATGATCAAACAACTCTAAGCCAATGCAATCAAGTAGAGTACAATGGCATTCAGCTAGAGCTGTGATCTAGAGCTGTACAAGAAGCATTTCCTTGTAACTAACTCTGCCACCTCAGCTGTCCTGTAACAGATTCCAGTAACAGATTTCTCACTGCCCTCACACACTTCTCTCGTGACTAAAGTCTGTTACAAAGTTTGTTATTCTAAATGCTCTTCATGTAATTTATATGATATAAGTAGAGAACGACTGATGTAATTATTCAATTAATGAGAAAAGCAATTTCTCTCTTTTTCCTGTCATCTGCTATTCTCTCTGTTTTAGTTTTCTTTACATTTCTTCATGGTATCAGAGCCATTTAGACAAAACGTCATGGTATCTTCTCACGCTGGTGAATCTTCTGGAGCTGCTACAGAGCCAAACAATGGTAGCTCATCACAACAAAAATCACAGGTCTCTTTACTAACATCAAATCTGAATTTCAAACTTCCGATCAAACTTGATCACAGAAATTACAATTTCTGGAGACTTCAAGTTTTACCTGCTGTTCGTGCATTTGATCTAGAAGATTTTGTGCTGAATCCAAGCAAGTGTCCACCGAAGTTCGTGCAAGTTCATCGCACAGGTTCGAGTGAAATAGAACAATCCTTGAATGAAGAATACTTGAGCTGGAAGAAGACAGATCAACTTCTTGTGTGCTGGCTTTTCTCAACCTTGAGTGAACCTATTTTTGGCCAGGTAACACATTGTTTGACTGCTCATGATGTCTGGAAAACACTTGAGAATCTTTTTGCTCAACAATCGAAGGCTAGAGCCTTACAATTAAGGCATGAAATTCAGAACACTAAGAAAGGTGCTCTTTCAATTAGTGAGTTTATTCTGAAGATGAAATCCCTGAGTGAAGATCTTGCAGCTGCCGGTCAGCCTCTCTCTGAAGCAGAGCTAATATCTCAGATTCTTGGAGGTATTGGCTTCGAATATGATGCTGCTGTTGTCAACATCACAGCCAGGCAAGGTCAGATTACTTTAGAAGAAGCTCAATTTCTCTTGATGAGCTATGAAAGTAGACTTGCTCAACACAATGCTGTGATGTCTCTGGATATGAATCAAGCTCTGTTGAAAGAAATTGGTGTTCAACTATCAGCTATGCCAATTCTTTGGTGTGACAACACAGGAGCAGGTGCCTTGGCCAAAAATCCTGTGTTTCACTCAAGAACAAAACACATTGAATTAGACTTGCATTTTATCAGAGATAAGATTGAAATGAAAGAGTTGGATGTTCGATATATTCCTACTGAAGATCAGATAGCTGATTTGCTCACTAAACCTCTTGGAATCAGCAGATTCATTATTTTAAGGAACAAACTAGTCTTGGACAAAACCAAGCTTAGTTTGAGGGGGGATGTTAGACATCAAGCTCAATTACACCAGCTTGATGATGATGATCAAACAACTCTAAGCCAATGCAATCAAGTAGAGTACAATGGCATTCAGCTAGAGCTGTGATCTAGAGCTGTACAAGAAGCATTTCCTTGTAACTAACTCTGCCACCTCAGCTGTCCTGTAACAGATTCCAGTAACAGATTTCTCACTGCCCTCACACACTTCTCTCGTGACTAAAGTCTGTTACAAAGTTTGTTATTCTAAATGCTCTTCATGTAATTTATATGATATAAGTAGAGAACGACTGATGTAATTATTCAATTAATGAGAAAAGCAATTTCTCTCTTTTTCCTGTCATCTGCTATTCTCTCTGTTTTAGTTTTCTTTACATTTCTTCACCACTTAATGGAATGAATTTTCATTTTTTCGTTCCCATTTATTTAACTTCTCACAATTGCAAAATTGTAGTGAGGCTAAATGGTTTCACAGTGGGTATAAACCAACATCGGAAGAGTACATGAAAAATGGATGGATATCAATAAACCTGTAATAGCTATTCAAACATACCTGTCTACAGCAAAACTGATAACAGAGATGGAATTTGAATATATAGATCGAAAGCAATCCGAATTTATCATACTGGTTGTCCCGGATTTTCTGACTTCAGGATGATCTGGGAACCTTATCGATACATAAATTAATTATAATTTTCCTGAAGTTGATGGTATGTAAAAAAAATTTCTTTACTAGGATGAGTTAAAGAGATCGAGGTGATGTTCCAAAATCAATCCAGTGTTTCATGAACGAAATGGGTCTTCGAGGAAGTTGCCCGTGAACACATTAAGGATATCATGAGGCAGCTAAAGCAGAAGCTAATTTATTATCTGAAACTAGTGTTGGATTGGTGTTGAACCTTGTGAGAATATCACATTGTATGTATCATAGTGGAGATGGGCACAGAGTTCAAGACCAAGAAACCATTGATCTGGTATAGCCACTGCTTTTTGAACCGTTGTAGCTAAAAATACAATTTGGCTGATGAAAAACGTTGAGAGTGAACACTTGTCTAATTAGAAGTGAACTTAATTTTTAGGTAGGAGAGGGAAATTAATTTGCCTTTCTAGCAATAACTTAATTCTCGATTTGTGTATACGTACGGAACTTGTTTTCTAACCCTTTTCAGCAAACACTGTAATCATCACAAATCAGGATTTAAATTATTTTTCCGTCATTAGAACTCGTGATTGGCAAACGTGATTGGTAAGGATACAAATCATGTTTTGTGGTTTGGGTGGGGCTGTTGTCACTCAAATCACAAAAGAGGATTTGGGTGCTATAAAACCGTGTTTGTAATTTGGGTGGTGCTTTTGGCACCCAATAATCCTGAAAAAAAAAAAAAAAAAAAAAAATATTAGGTACAACAGGATGCATAGTGCTTCTCATATTGGGATGTTGCCACTTGCCAATACACAAAATTATATGATAAAGGTTGTATCATTTTATAAATGGGTGCAAATCAATAAAGGTCGCATAGTTTCAATCATTCTACAAAGGGCAAATTGCACTAAACCCTTTAAGGTTTGGACAAGTTACACTTAGATGAAAATTTTTTGTTATTATACACTAACACCCCTAAAACTTAAATTTGAATTTAAAAATATGTAAAATACCCCTAGTTATATTATTTTATACTTTTTTTTTTCCTTTTAACCAAAAACTTTATAAACTTTAATAAAATAAAAAAATTAAATAAAAGATATGATTTATTAAATAAATAAATAGTTTTAAAAAATTAAATAAATAAATATTTTAAAAAATTAATTAAATAAATAGTTTTAAGAAATCAAATAAATAAATATTTTAAATAAATGAAAAAATTGAAAACATTAAAATTTTTTTTTTTTAAGAATATTCATTAATAGGGACAAGAAAAACTCTAAATATCCAAACTTTTACGGTAAGGATGATGGCGAGAGAAGGTTCAAGGTTCTTAACACTAAATGAAGTGGTTGAAGAAGGCAAGAAGACTTCTAGTGTTGGGAACCTTGAAGCTTCACTCACTATTATCCTTACCGTAAAAGTTTGGATATTTAGAGTTTTTTTTTTGTCCCTATTAATGAATATCCTTAAAAAAATAAAAAAAAAAATAAAAAAAAAAATAAAAATTAATGTTTTTAATTTTTTTAATTTATTTATTTATTTTTTTTTAAACCCTTTATTTATTTATTTTTTTTAAAACTATTTATTTATTTTATTTTATTTTTTAAAACTATTTATTTATTTATTTTAAACTATTTATTTATTTTTTTAAAAAACTATTTATTTATTTAATGAATCATATCTTTTATTTAATTTTTTTATTTTATTAAAGTTTATAAAGTTTTTGGTTAAAAGGTAAAAAAAATAAAATATAAAATAATATAACTAGGGGCATTTTAGGCATTTTAAAGTCAAATTTAAGTTTTAGGGGTGTTAGTGTATAATAACAAAACTTTTCCATCTAAGTGTAACTTGTCCAAAAGTCAAAGGGTTCAGTGCAATTTGCCCTTCTACAAAATGCTTATTCTTACACCATTTGAGATAGACCATATTTGTTCGATGCAAGTTAGTTCGAAGCCATTTTCGGTTCAATTCTACAACTACACATTTTCTAAATTTTTCTCCGACATATCATGCATCGAATGCACCCAACAACTTCTCCAGTAATACGTATCTGATCGCATAAAGTGTTTGGGGAAATGTGGCCTACATGGATAGTGGAAACATCAATCATAGAGGTCAAGCAAAGGTGGAAATCGCTAGCTAAAGTACTTTATTTCGCTCTCTATGATTTTGAGATTTGTATATAAAATTTCAAAAAGATTAATTAATTACTATTTTATCAGAATAGCCCAAACTAACTAAAAATTAATAATCCAAAGTTACTGTTACCATGTGTCTACACAATTCTAGAACGTGTATCAAACAAAAAAAAAAATTATTTTTTTTTTCCCTTTTTGAAAAGAAAATCTCTTATAATTATCAACAAGATTTTGAGAGAGACAAGAAATAAACACCAAAAGTGGATTACTGGCTCAACTTTAAAATTCAGATGGTCTGTCTAAAAACTTCAGTGCACCCGCTGCACCAATCACCACTGCTGATTGGTTTGATCCAACCCTATTTGTACCAATCGAGTCAATGACATTTAACCCAAACACGACCCAAATTCTATTTTAAATGCTCTAAATCATTTCTAAATAGATCGGATCCTCACCGGTTTAGGATGAATGATGGATTTTTTAAAATCCCTAAGTAACTGTGACAGACAGACGAGCTGCAGCCAGCCGCAGCAGAGATACACTTGTGTAAAATACAAACTTGGTAGTATAGTTGTTTGTACAAGCTTTGTTTGATTAACAAAAAGACTATTATACCCTTTTTATCTTTTAAATAATTAATTAAAATATTATAACAAATTGAAAAATATAAAAAGGGAAGGTGGATCAACCACCACCACCGACTGAGTCAAGCTCCCCATGCTCATAAGTGATCGTGGATGAACTAGATCTCCTCCGTGCTAGTGGAAGAGACAGAGGAATCCGCATCTCCTCCAATGTGGAGATCTGTGTCGCCACCAACACTGACTGTGGATGGTCTCCATTGTAACCAACACAATCTATAAGATATTGCCTAGGTGAATGAGCTCTTTAATCACATTGGGGGAGACTTAAACCCACAACCTCGTGATATAAGTGTGAGGGGCTTTACCACTGGACCAACCTATATATATATACAATTTTTCTATTGTCAGTTCGTCCTGATATAAAATATACACATACAAGTGCATACACTTTGAGTCAAAGTATGTAAATCTAATGGTTCACATTTCTCGTCCTGATATATTTTTTATCAGGACAAACTGACAATAGAAAGACCATATATACTTCTCTAATCAGGACTGTCCTAACTTTATAATTTTAAGATGTCCAACCACAGCCACATACTCACAGTGTGCTCATAGCCCCCACATTAACAAGTACTCACACCCCAATATGTGGCTGTGGTTGTGGTTGTGGTTGTGGTTGGACGTCCTTACTGGAGAACCACCTTATGTATATATACACAATATACAATATATATATATATATAATTCTTAAAGGTCTAGTCATGAAGCTTTTTATACGGTCTTAAGGATTATCAGATGTGGTAATCCTTTAAAATCAAATTACTCGGATTATCAGATGTCATAATCACCGTACGAAAAACTTTAAGAACGGACTTGACTAGAGAATTATTCTATATATATGTTTAGTATCTTAAAGTATTTTTTAGCAAAACAACTAGAGATTTTCTGAGAAGTACTACATTTGCTAAACTTAGAAGCGTAAGTTATTATCAATGGCTTCTTCTAGCTATATTGCAGCAATTCCTGTTTCTTCTTTCACTGGTTTGCAACACTACCCTAAACTTGTTCAACAAGGAACAAGCGGCTGCAGAATCAGAGTTCACAAGCCTGCTGTCCAATGTGTTTCTACCACCACCCTCCAAACCTGAAAGTGATCAAACGGTTGTCATAAGACGATCAGCCAACTACAAACCCTCCATTTGGGACGAAGATTATTTGCAGTCATTAACTAATGTTTACACGGTAGCCACCCACGATCATCTTTTTCTTTCTTTTTTTCTTTGAATTTGAATCAATTTATTGAAAACTTGGAATTCTTTGCAGGGAGAAGTATACACAAGAAGAGCAGAATTGTTGAAGGAGAAAGTGAGGGACATGATTGGCAATGTAAGCGAGCCGTTGGATCGACTTGAGTTGATTGATGCCTTGCAAAGACTTGGATTGGCCTACCACTTTGAAGCTGAGATAAAGAAAACATTGCAAAATGTCTATAACAACAGAGATGATGATAGATCATGGAAGAAAGACAATCTATATGCTACCTCTTTAGAATTTCGACTCTTCAGACAACATGGTTATGATGTTCCTCAAGGTAATAATTCTATGTATCACACATAAAAGTGACTATAACGTTACATTCGATGACTAAAAAGTTGTTACTTCTTGACTGTAGAGGTTTTACCAGTTTCAAGGACAAGGCGGGGAATTTCACGGTGAGTCTCCGTAATGATGTCAAGGGAATGGTAAGCTTGAATGAAGCCTCATATTATGGCTTTGAAGGGGAGAGCATCATTGAAGAGGCCTGGAAGTTCACAACAGAACATCTTAAAAACCTGGAAAGTCGTGATCTGGAATCGAACCTTGCCCTGGAAGTAAAGCATGCCTTGACACTTCCTCTGCATTGGAGGACACCAAGATTGGCGGCCAGGTGGTTCATTGATGTATATGAGAGAAGAGAGGATGTGAACAGCATTTTACTCGAATTCGCTAAGTTGGACTTCAACACTGTGCAAGGATTTTACCAAGAAGAACTTAAACAAGTGTCAAGGTATATATAATCTGATCACATTCCCATGGTAATTTCTTTTGACTTCAAAAGGTTTTCAAGCTGATTTGTTCCAATTTTGTCTGTAAATTAAGGTGGTGGAAGCAGAATGAACTTGGAGAGAAACTTGAATTCGCTAGGGACAGGTTGGTAGTAGCATTTCTTGTGGACTATGGGGACAGCTTTCCGAGCCTCGGTTCGGATCCTGGAGGATAATAAATACAAAGATCAATGCTCTAATCACAGTGGTTGATGATATCTATGATGTGTATGGTACCGTGGAGGAACTAGAGCTCTTCACTGATGTTGTTGACAGGTTGGTTAATTGAAAAAAAAATGTTCATCTATATATACTCCAGATGCTATAACACTATTTCTTTTCTCCTTTGTATTTATCAGGTGGGACATTAAAGCAATGAAAGAACTTCCTAATTATATGAAGTTATGTTATCTTAAGATTTTTAACTTAGTTAACGAAATGGCTTACGACATTCTCAAAGAACAGGGTTTAGACGTCGTGTTGAATCTGAAAAACTCAGTAAGATATATATCACTGTAATATATGTTCACTCATTTCATCGTCATTTCTTTGATTACTTGCTTAATTTATGTAAGTTAATACAAATATTTGCAGTGGGTAGGTTTATTACAAGCCTACCTGTTGGAGGCTAAATGGTTTCACAGTGGTTATAAACCAACAATGGAAGAGTACATGATAAATGGAGCGAAATCAATAGCTGGCCCTATGATGGTAGAGAATGCATACTTGTCTGCTGCAAATCCCATATCAGAGATGGAATTGGAATATCTAGAAAGCATTCCTGATATATTATATTGTATATCCAGGATTGCCCGACTCCAAAACGATTTGGGAACTTCATCGGTATAACATAAAATTAAACTGTCGTTTAATTCCTAAACTATAAGATTCCATTTCTGATTTCTGATTTCCTTTTTTCTTTTTTCTTTTTTGAATGTAATACAGAACGAGTTAAAGAGAGGCGATATTTCGAAATCAATCCAGTTATTGATGAATGAAACCGGAGCATCTGAGGAAGTCGCTCGTCAACACATTAAGGATCTGATGAGGCAACTATGGAAGAAAGCGAATGCATATAGAGCAGCAGATTCTAATCTGTTTGAAACTAGTATTCAGTTGATGTTTAATCTTGTGAGATCATCACATTGTGTATATCTATATGGAGATGGACATGCTGCTCAGGATGTGACTATGAATTTAGCATTGCCCTTGCTTTTAGAGCCCATCCCCTTGTAAAGAAGAAAGACAGTACTTCAATGAACCTGTTTTTGGTGGCTGTTTCCTGTGGTGGTAGGGCTGTTGCGTGCCTGTTGTCTTGTTGTCTGGGCTGTTTTTGTTTTTCCCTCTGTTTGGTGCGTTTTCCCCTGTTTTTCTGGGTTGTTTTTCTGTGGTTGGGGGTTTTCCCCCGCTTGTGTTGTTTGGGGTGCGCCCAGTTTCTGCCTTTGGGCTTCTATATTACTTGCCTTTTCAAAAAAAAAAAAAAAAAAATGGGGTTTGGTTCATTAAAAAATATTGTGAAAATAAATAAGACTTTTATCAATCCTTTAAGGTTCTTTACATAATCTCTCACTTTTCTACATATATATTTTTCTCATTATGCATGCATAAACCAACGTATCGCCGGAGACAAGAAAATATGTTTTCTTACGCTCTACAATTCCGATAACGATATAGCTTATGACATTCTCACATAACAGGATTCAGTGGGTCATACTAAACCTAAAAAATTCAGTAAGATATATATATTTACGACATTCTATATATTATTCTTATTCATTACTTGCCGTTACATTGTTTATTTAACTACTCATATATAATCGGAAAAATCCTACTTGGTGGAGGCTAAATGGTTTCACAGTGAGTATAAACCAACATCGGAAGAGTATATGAAAATTGGATGGATATCAATAACAGGACCTATAAATCTATAATAGATATTCAAACATATCCGTCTACAGCAAACCTGATAAACAGAGAAGGAATTGGAATACATAGAAAGCAATCCGAATTTATTATACTATTCATCCAGGCAAGGCCGGCTCATGGGGGCAGCAAACCCTAGCATTTTGCTTGGGCCCCCAACTGGCTTAATTTACTTCTTTTTATTTTTTGGAAAATCAGGGGCCACATGACCAAATCTATTTAAGTTTAAACATGGCCTAATTCCAAACATTTTATTGCTTTTATTTAGAGTGTCGATTTTTACACCCCTGAAAAACTGTTTGTGCACCCCTTTTTGTACACACACCCCATGAAAAAATTTTAAATGTTTTAACTTGTAAGAACACCCCACATATTACCATATATGCCCTTTCTCTTCATTTTTGAGAAATATTATAAATTAATGAGTTATAAAATAGTTAAATAAAAATTGAATTTTTTTTTTAATACTCTGATGGAGATACGAGGAGCCACGCCTGAAGCCTCCTCCTAGAATCAAAAACCTGGAGATGGAGCTTTTTTATTTTTATTTTTCCTTATATTTTTTTTATTTCCTCCTTAGAAGCTCTGTTCTACAATTTTTTTTTTCTTATTCTAACAATACAATTTCAGTTAATACAAGAGAATTAGTCCATCAATAACATTAATTGAATCTGTTTGTATGCTTAAATTTCTAGTCATTTTTTTTATATTAGTTTAGTTTATTAATTAACTTTAATTATTTTCTCATCTTAATTTTTTTTTTTATAACAGTTAGTTGATATTTATAGTTTTAAATAATCACTATTAAAATCTTAATTAATAATAAAAAAAAAACAGATAGTAAAAAAAAGGGTAATTTTTTTTTATTTGTGTAACTAATTATAATATTTATTAAAATATTCTAAATATTAAATATTTTATTAATATGATGAGAAAGTTATATTTATATTAATCATTTTAAGGGTAATATTGGAATTTTAAAAATATGTTGATTTGGGGGTGTACATACAGATTTTGAGGGGTGCAAATATCGCCGCTCTTTATTTATTTATTTTTATTTTTCAAATCAAGACCCAATAAACTAATTCAACAAAACAAAAATAAACTTCAAAGGGCCCAATTGAATTGTGATTTTGAGACTACACTATTTAAAACTAAAACAAATAGTAAAATAATTAAAAACTATAACACCTAATGACTTGAAGGCTAGAGCGCTAAACGAATCAAAAACATTTTTGAATACTTTGAAGAAAACTCTCAGTTGACCCTGAAACTTCTCTAGCTCTCTTTTTTTTTTTTCTTAGAAGTTTGAAACTCTATGTCTTTATCAATATTGAAGCCGTTACCGGTTTGAAGGTATGGTTTTTGTTTTTAATTAATTTCTACATGTTGATTTTGACTCATCTTTTAATTATTTAGAGTTAAATTGTCAATGCAATAAGCTTAATTGTTTATAGATTTACAGAGCATTGATCCTCATTTAATTGCCTTGGGTTTTGATAGTTTTTGTTGGTTTTGTTGTCATCAGTCTCAGAACAACAAACAAATTTTATCTGTTTTGATGCTATAAACATAGCCAAACTCTAGCTATTCTTGAGTTGTATACTAAACTAATAGTAATGTAATTAATTTACTAATGACAATCCACTAATATAACAGTCAATTAAATAATATTAACACTTAAAAAGTTGTTATAGATTCTAAACAATGAAATAACAGTCTTCGATTGTTAAAAAATAATAATAATGACATTAACGGATTTAAAGGATTTCAATTTTAAAAAACATTCTGTGCATCTATTGTGCATTGCATTGCCATATATATTCAATTATTGGTGTCAACAATCAATCTGCATGTATGTTGTCTTTGAATATTGGTAAAAGTCATTTTCGTACGTTGAAGTGTTATTAGTATTATTCTTAACCAACTTTCTTCATCAAATTAGTCAAACTAATTATCTTATCAGGTTCTATGACATACACTGCCCCACAACTATATATCGAATGCACCCAACAACTTCTCCAGTAATACATATCTGATCGCATAAAGTGTTTGGGGATTGGCTTGCAGATACAAACACGTTTAAAATGTGGCCTACATGGATAGTGGAAACATCCAGGGCGGCTCAAGTGTATTCAGGGCCTTAGGCGAAATTATAAAACGAGGTCTTGGATGTGTATGTCAAAATATATTAAATATACAGTAAAAACAGTTTATTTAAAATTAATTTTTTGAGTTTTTTGTATCCGGATTCTTATTTTCTATTGGATATGTCTTATGTCTATTATCTAATAAAAGATTATCAATTATAAACGCTTAAAAAAGGCAAATAATTAAAATACAGGAGAAAAATAAATAATAAAAAGATAGACAAAAAAAAATTAAAGTAACTGAGTTTAGAATAATAAAACTTGGAAGGCTAGAATA
>CATOZR010000108.1:0-33964 GCA_954870605.1 Acer campestre
ATTGGTTAAGCTACTATTTGAATAATCGAAATTTGATTTTTTTTACTTAATGACTATAATTAAACTAAAATGAAGTTACTAATTGCAATTAAGAAAACTAAATCAATCACAAGTATAGAATAAAATGAGCAAAAGTAGCAAAGTAATGATGAATGCTAAGACTTGATTTCACCTAACCCTTCTATTAAGCCCTAGACAACCAATTGAACTCAAATGTGCAAGTGCATATTCATAGACTCATGTCCCCTAGTTTAGTATCTACTCTCTCTAGTAATAAACGCAATACCCAAACATACCCATAACCTATCTCTCGATGATCACGGAATATATGCATGAATTCATTAAGCAAGTTGGTAACACGTAAAGTAGTCCTAAGCCCTAGCCTCGCGTATCTCTACCTTACTAGATACCTAGTGAACATTTTTTTAAGCACGTAGAGTGCGTCACCTCTCGGTCCATAACACATCTACCAATAATCATCCACAAAGTGATCAATTAAGTGAAAACATTAAACACATATAAATATCCATACAAATAACACAAGCACAAATGCGAAATTAGGGAGTCTTTATAAAAATATTAAGGGTATTGTTTCCATCAAATCTTAGCAAGAAAGGGTTTAAGCTCATATTATTTTTACAAGTCATCAATATGTATTCAATAAAGTCACAAATCATTGTAAATAAACAACAATTAAAAGAGGAATGGAGTAGAATAAACTAATTGAAGAAATCTCCTCCTCTTCTTGCTATCTTGACTTGTAGCTCCTTCTCTTCAATCTTCCTTCTTGCTCCAAATGATGAGGGACGATGATGGATGGGTTTTATTTGGGTGAAAGGAATTTATGGTTTGGATGATGGGTTTTAGGATTTGATGATCAATCTATGGTTGGATGGTGTGGATTTGTGAATGTCCTTGATAAAAAAATGGTGATTTTGGGTATTTGGAAACTCAAAGGTCGGTTGAGAGGTAGTATGAGAGAGAAAGAAGTGAGATATTTATATGTAGGGGAGATTAGAGCACGAAAAATGAGATCTAGATGAGTTGGCATAGGTCCCACAGCACATTTCTGTGGTACAGTTCGACTGAACAAACCGCGACAATTCTCTAAGGTGTGTCGCGGTGTGGTTCTTTAATGGGCGTGGTACGCTTTGACGAGGCGTACCGCGAATATCCTATGATGAGTTCTTCTCCTCCGTGTGCAGTTCGACTAGACGAGGCAACAACGAGGAATTCTCTGAATTTTCGATGTTCGAATAATGGTCTGACGCGGTACACTTTGACAAATCAAACTGATGGGCACATCGTTGAGGTGTGACAAAATATTTTATATTTTTATATTCAACCTCACTTGCACGAGTCATGAGACTAGCATAACAACAAGTAAGGGTATCGTTCCGTAGGGAAGTGTCATCCGCCAACCGTATTGGGTTTTAGTGCTTATTGAAAGCATGTAAATAAGAATGTGGATGTGGTAAGAGTGGTGTGTGTGGGGTGTACTCATATTGCGCTCTGTGTGTGTGTGTGTGTGTGTGTGTGTGTGTGTGTGTGTGTGAATGTGCAAGGAAAATGTAAATGAATGCAAGTGGAAACAAGAGAATATGGAAGGGTGAGAATGATGTTTAAATAGACAAATGATATGTAAGTGCCCCATTTTTTAATTGGCTAATTTCGGTGACAAAATCACAATGGGGTTTAATCTTGTAAGGGTAGTTTAGAATTGAAGAAATTATAATCAAATGCTTAAGGACCTCATTGTGGATCTCAAGAGCTTCAAGGAAGGTAGCTTCTTGAACTTGACTCTTAATTGAAGAGATTTAGAGTGCACACACACACAACTCATGCATTTTAGTATCTGCGTTTGTTTTGGTATGATTGGTAAAATCTCATTGTATTTTATAGAAATACATTTTTGAGATTTTTCGTATTTTTATGAGTTGAACTGTGTGTGGATTTGTCCCTAGATTAGTTGAGTGATTTGGAGACTTATCTATGTGTTTCAGATGATTTCCGAGATATTTAGGACATTCCATGTTTTTATCGGAAATCGAAATTCAATTCCGAGCTTAGAGTGGAAAGTTATGTAATTTTCCATATTTGTGATTGAGTCCAGATCCATATTCCGAAGACGGAATCGAATTCCGAATTCCGAGGTCAAAATTGGATTGAAGAATATTCAAAATGGAAACCGGCTTGGTATGGCTTTCACGCTACACCAAGAGAGAGGTGGCGTGTGAAGGGCGTGCAGCCCACGGGAATAAGTTCCCTCTGTTCGCGTTTGTCTCACGGGCATCACACGACACACCTGATTTGGCACACCTGATTTGCTTTGTTTTTTTGAAATTTTCTAAGCTATATTATATAGTGTTATATGTTCATGTGAGCTCGTGTGTGTTGTGTGTGCATGTTGCATGAGTGGATTTGTTCTGACAAATCGTTTAATGCCTTGATCTTCTCTCACGTGAGCTCACCACACTGGATTATTTTTAATTAATTTGTTTTCTCTCAAAACCAAATACGGTGCGTTTTGTGTGTTTAATTTTATATAACTGCATAAACAATGCACTGGTGCAGCGTTTTTAAAATAAAAATTATATGTATAAACAGTGCTTTTCTTTTAATGACCTGATATATATATTTTTATTTTTCTTCTTCACTTTGACACACACATTTAGATAGAGCAAAAAATTATACTTTTGAGAGAGAAAAAGATTTCCAAGAGAGAAACTTTTAAGATTCCATCTTTACTCATTCAAATCCAAAACCCATCATCTTCACACATCATCTACACTACAACAAATATCATATTTTATAGCATTGATTAATAGCATTTCTTAGATAATGCTATCAAATGTATAGATTTCATAGCATAAAATTACAAAATGCTATAATATGTACTTTGAGTAGTAACGTTTTACATTACGTTACATTTACTTATAATTAAATAGCATATTTATGAATGCTATAAGATAATTTCTAATTATATAATATAAATTTCTACATTTTGTTTTTATTATAGCATGTTTTTAAAATGCTATTATAGAATTCTTTAAAAAGAAATGCAATAATAGAATAATAAAGATGGTTATTCCCCGTGTGGGTTTCCACGTAAAAATGTCGTGTTATTTACTTTCCGCATTCTCTACACTTGATTTTTGTTGTTGAGTAGTTGGGGTTGGTTTTTGTAATCTTGATTAATCTCAAAAATTGGTAAAAAGGGATTAAAATCTATTCACCCCTCTCTAGATTATATTAGGACTCATTTATATTTATTTACAATTGGTATCAGAACGGGTCCTTAACATAATTGGGAGATCCCTTGCTCTTGTTAGAGTCATTTGCATTTGTTTGCATTTTTTTTTTCCGCATTTTGTGTGTTTAGCTTGTTTGTATGCATTCATATCATTCTCACCGAAACACTATGAGTGGAAATGGAATTAGAGGCAAAGGTGCCTTTAGAACAAGACCTCCCTTGCTCACCGGGGTCAATTACGCATCATGGAAGGGCAAAATGGAAGCTTATGTGTGCCAAATCCATGACCGGGCATGGATGGCGATTGAAGATGGGTACATGCCACCCATAATGACTCCTACGAGAGGTGGAAAGGAAGTCCTAAAGCCAAAGGCACAATGGACCCCCCAAGAGTTTGAGGCTTCAAAATGGAACAACAAAACCATGCACGCAATCCTATGTGCCATAGATGACAACCAATACAAACTCATTCAAACTACAAGGATAGCTAAGGAAGCTATGGATATATTGGAGACTGCTCATGAAGGAACCGAGGTGATTAAGGACTCTAAGCTTCAAGTCCTCCAAACACAATTTGAGACCATAATGATGGAGGAGGATGAGTGCTTCAATGACTTTCAAGTGAAGCTTATGGATATAGTGAATCAAAGTCACTAACTTGGTGATCCCTACTCGGATAGAAGAATCAACTTGGTGATCCCTACTCAGATAGAAGAATCAAGCAAAAGATCATGAGGTCGCTACCCGAGAGGTTTGAATCTAAGGTGACGGCGTTGGAAGAGAATATTGCTTACTCAAAGATGAAGCCAAGTGAAGTCATTGGAAGGCTTTTGGCCTATTAATCTAGGAAGGGTCCTACATCTACACCTCCAAAGAAGCAAAAGAGTCTTACCTTGAAGAGCATCAAGGTAGAAAAGGATGAAGAAGACTCGGATGAAGAAATTGCTTTAATGGCAAAAAAGTTCAAGCAATTTATGAGGTTTGAGAAGAAAGGGTTTGGTTCTAAGGGAAAGTTTGTGAAGAAGAAGGCTTCTTACAAGAAAGTGTAGCAAACTCAAGAGAATGATCACAAGAAGGATAAGTCTTCGGATGATGATGAAGACCAAGTTGCCAACTTCATTGCTTTCTCATCCTCTCACAATAGCAATGAAGTTATGAGTGACAAAGAAAAGGAAGAGGACAAGCAAGAAGAGAGTGACTCAAATGGTGGTAACCACTCATCAATGTCCAACTTTGAGTTTGATGAAGAAATGGACTATGATGACTTCATGAGATTCTTTGAGAACTCAAGATTGAAGAAGAAAAAGGAGATACAAAAGTTGAAAGCGGAGAAGATTGAATTGACTTCCAAAGTGACCCATTTAAGCAAAGAAATGAGTAAAGCAAAAGAGTTGGAAGAAGGACTGAAGATGGAGCTAGTCTTGGCAAAGAAGAATGAAGAAAGTTTGAGAAAAGAGCTCATGGAAGCAAGATGATTGATTGCTAAGATGACTTCTGGAATTGAGAAGCTTGACAAGATGTTTTTTTTTGGGAAGAGTCCATGTGACAAAAAGGGGTTAGGATATGTGGAAGAAATGGAAGCCATACCCTTGAAGAAGACAACATTTGTCAAGAGTAAAAAAGTTGAAAGTGCTCAAACCCCTCAACAATCAATTAAGTGGGTTGAAGTTGGTGAATCCTCAAAGCAGGCACAAGCAAGGATTCCAACAAGAGCTTCACCACCACAAGCTAGAGCTCCACCACAACCAAGAGCTCCTCAACCAAGACCTCCACACCAAAGGATCCCACAAGCTCAATATGGGGTCTTTCATGCTTAACCAAGGAGACATGCCAACTTGGTTCAACCACAAAGGAGAGAGTTGCCTCAACACCTAAGAGCAACTCAAAATAGAAGGAGGCCACAACTGCTTGCACAAGGCTATGGTATGAATTCTTATTTTTCTCCTACTTGCCATTTTTGTGGAATTGAAGGCCACATTAGGCCAAATTGTTTTAAGTATATTAAAATGTGTAGAAGAGAAAACATGATTGAGAAAAATATGCTTAGAAGAGCCATAATGCATGCACCTAGGAAATTTAGAAATAATGGACCGATGGCTTCTAGGAATGACTATGTTTCACCTAGGTTGTATAGACATGATGAATATTTTTGCTATGTGGCCCAAGTTGCCTTGAAAGCCAATGCCTCCAACACTTGGTACCTTGATAGTGGGTGTTCTAGACACATGACCGGAAACAAGAGTTTCTTTAAAACTCTTGTGATGGAGGATGGTGGATTTGTCACTTTTGGTGATGGATCTAAGAAAAAGGTTATAGGGAAAGGTAATATATCTATTTCTGGTTTACCCTCCTTGCCCAATGCTCTTTATGTAGATAGCTTGCAAGCCAATCTTATTAGCATATCACACTTGAGTGATGAAGGGCTCTCGGTTATGTTTGGCAAAGTTGATTGCTCTATTCTTAAAGAAAATGGGCAAATTTTATTGAAAGACAAAAGATCAAGTGACAATTGTTATTGTCTTGAGTATAATCTCATCTCTTGTAACTTGTCCACTAGTGAGCAAATTGAGGTGTGGCATCAAAGATTTGGCTATATGAACTATAGGGACTTAAAAGTCCTTGATAGGTTGAATATAGTTAGAGGCCTTCCCAAGCTTAGGAAAAAGGTTGAGGGTGTTTGTGGACCTTGCCAACAAGGCAAGCAAACTAAGAGTGTCCACAAGAAAGGCAAACACCTTTCTACCAAAGAACCATTGGAGCTTCTCCATATGGACTTTATGGGTCCTATTCAAACCAAAAGCTTAGGTGGTAGAAGGTACATGCTTGTGGTTGTTGATGACTTCCCTAGGTTCACATGGACTTACTTCCTTAGGGAAAAGTCCGAAGTCTTTGAGAAATTTAAAATGTTTTGTGTTAAAATTCAAAATGAAAAAACTTCTCACATTAAAAGCATTAAGAAAATTAGAAGTGATCATGGGAAAGAATTTGAAAATGTTAGCTTTGAAATTTTTTACAATAGCTTAGACATTTCCCATGAATTTTCGGCCCCTAGGACTCTTCAATAAAATGGTGTTGTTGATAGGAAGAATAGAGTCCTCCAAGAGATGGCCCGAATGATGTTGCTTAGCAACAAAGTCCCTAGAAACCTTTGGGCCGAAGCCATTAATACGGTTTGTTACATAGGAAATAGAGTTTTCCTTAGGCCCGAGACTAAACAAACATCCTATGAGTTATGGAAGGGTAGGAAACCCAATGTTAGCTACTTCTATATCTTTGGAAGCAAGTGCTATATACTTAATGACCGTGATCAACTTGACAACTTTGATGCCAAGAGTGATGAGGGTATTTTTATTGGATATGCACTTAATAGCAAGGTATATAGAGTTTTTAATCTTAAGACTCGAAGTGTTATGGAGTTATCAAATGTGGTCTTTGATAATTGTAGGCTAAAACATGATAACCATGAGGAGGATGTTTGTGAGTTGGATGACATTCCTTTGAAGAAAAGTGGTGAGACTTCAAGTGGTGTGAAGTCAAACTAAGATGAAGATGATGATTTGCCTCTTAATAGAGTTCCTCCATTGGACTCTAATGAACCCACTCCTTGGGTTAGAAAACTCCATGATAAGGATGATATCATTGGAGAGGTTAGAAAGGGTGTTAGGATTAGACGTCAAATAGTTAATCAAATTAGTTATACTTTTTACACCTCTCAAATAGAACCCAAAAAGGTGGATGAGGCCTTGAATGACGAATATTGAGTTTTTGTCATGCAAGAAGAGCTAAACCAATTTGAGAGAAATGAGGTTTGGACTCTTGTTCCTAAGACCTAAAAACACCAATGTCATAGGCACTAAATGGGTGTTTAGGAAAAAATCCGATGAGAACAACAACATTGTGCGAAACAAGGCAAGACTTGTTGCACAATGGGTACTCTCAAATTGAAGGTATTGACTTTGAGGAGACATTTGCTCCTATTGCCCGCTTAGAGTCCATTAGGCTTCTCTTGTCCATTTCTTGTGTGTACAAGTTCAAATTACACCAAATGGATGTTAAGAGTGCCTTCCTCAATGGCTTCTTGCATGAGGAAGTGTTTGTTAAACAACCCAAGGGGTTTGTGGATCCACACCACCCATCTCATGTCTATCGCCTCAAGAAGGCTTTATATGGGTTGAAACAAGCATCGAGGGCTTGATATGAGCGCCTCACTCTCTATCTTATTGATAATGGCTACTCTAGAGGTAGTATTAACAAGACCTTGTTCATCAAGTGCACTAAATATGAGCTATTCATAGCTTAAATTTACGTTGATAACATTATTTTTGGGTCCACCAACAACTTGAAAGTTCAACAATTTGTTGATGTCATGTCTTATGAGTTTGAGATGAACATGGTTGGTGAACTAAATTACTTCCTAGGCTTGCAAATTAAGCAAATGCATGATGAGATCTTCATATCCCAAGCTAAATATGCCAAGAGCCTAGTGAAGAAGTTTGGCCTTGAGAATGCCAAATATTGTGAGACAACTATGAGCACCACCTTGAAACTAAGCAAAGATGCTGGTGGAAAGGATGTGGAGCAGAGTCTATATCGTGGCATGATAGGTAGCTTGCTTTACTTGACCGCAAGTAGGCCCGATATAGCATTTAGTGTGGGCATTTGTGCTAGGTACCAAGCTAATCCTAAGGAATCTCACATTGTTGCGGTAAAGAGGATCATTCGGTTTGTGAATGGTACCTCAAACCATGGGATTTGGTACTCCTTTAACACTAATCCAAGTCTTGTTGGATATAGTGATACCAATTAGGCGGGAAATTGTGATGATAGGAAAAGCATATCGGGCGGTTGCTTTTTCCTTGGAAACAATTTGGTTTCTTGGTTTTGTAAGAAACAAAACTCAATTTCCCTATCCACGACCGAGGCGGAATACATTGCCGTCGGTAGTGCTTGCACTCAATTGATGTGGATGAAACAAATGCTAGCCGACTATGGCTTGGAGCAAGGTACTCTTACTTTATTTTGTGATAACATGAGTGCCATCAACATTTCTAAAAATCCTGTCCAACATTCTAGGACCAAGCACATTGACATTAGACATCACTTCATAAGAGAGCCAGTTGAGAGTAAGACCATTGCATTGGAATATGTGGGAACAAATGACAAACTAGCGGATTTGTTTACAAAACCCTTAGACACTCTTAAATTTTGGAACCTTAACACGTCTATTGGGATTTGTCACTTGGGTTGAAGTGGTTTGTCTTGACCCCATAAGGGGAGCTCAAGCAAGGAGAGCAAAGTTGCATGATCATCCATTGTGCTACACTGATATATGTTATACCTCTTACTTAATTTCTTAAGATGATTAGTTGTACTTGCATATATGTTTTTTTTCTTAATAAGTGTGATTCATTGCCTTGCTTGCAATCCATGTCATATTTATGCTCAAATATGCATTTTTGAAATAGGAAATGTACTTTGGAAGTATTTTATGAATGAACTTTAATTGATTCCTATGACATGATGATTCTTTTTGTTGACATGCTTATAAGTGAAAAGCATGATATGCTTAATTGCTTTATCTTGAATGAAAATTTTGTGTGAAAAAGCAATCTTTGAGACTTAAATTAATAAGGATCTTAATATTCATAGTCTCTCTCTCTCTTTATTTGTAGAACAAGACTACTATCATACGGGCATCTCACCCGGAAAAATCAAATAAGGCGTAAAGTCGCTTATGTCTTGTTTTACATATAAAGTTGGATATAGTTGCTCATTAAAATTTGAAATGTTTAAACTCTATCTCCTTACCTTTTTTTTCCATGACAAAGGGTGAAATTGGTTTGAATTCCTTTAGGAAACCCTTGTTGTTTGCTTTGCCAAATACCATTACTTTTGAACTTGAATACAACATGTCTTGCTTGCAAAGCATCCTTGTCACACATTTTTTCTTAAAATAAAACTCCCTGAATCTCTCTTAATTAATTGAGTTGCATAAAATTGCTTATATGATTATGCATATATGTTTGTGCTACAAGCTCTCCTTGCCAATGCTTACCTATTAGGGGAGACTCCCTTTGCCTATCTTATGACAAAAAGGGGGAGTAAGGTTGGGGGAGAATTTTTTTTTTTTTTGGCATTGCATTTAGGGGGAGTTGAGAGAGAGAGTAACCCATGTTAGGAGTTGATGCATTTAGGGGGAGTTGCATTGCATTGCATGATTACATTAATTGATTGTATTTTCTTTTCTTTGGCAATTGCAATTTCTTTTGTTCAAGCACCTCTCACACACTTGCTCTTGAAAGGTATATTTCTTGTTGATTATGTGTAGGTTGGAATTTTCTACAAGCTTAGAAATGACTTGAAGATGTTCAAGACTTAGACTATGGCTTAATTGTAATGTAGAAAATTTTGTTGACCAACCATTTTTTGTTTTCGTGAGGATGTTTGTGAGTGTTGATTTTGTCACGAAATAGCCAAAGGGAGAGATTGTAAGTGCCCCACTTTTTAATTGGCTAATTTCGGTGACAAAATCACAATGAGGTTTAATCTTGTAAGGGTAGTTTAGAATTGAAGAAATTCTAATCAAATGTTTAAGGACCTCATTATAGATCTCAAGAGCTTCAAGGAAGGTAACTTCTTAAACTTGACTCTTAATTGAAGAGATTTAGAGTGCACACACACACAACTCATGCATTTTAGTATTTGCATTTGTTTTGGTATGGTTGGTAAAATCTCATTGTATTTTATAGAAATACATTTTTGAGATTTTTCGTATTTTTATGAATCCAACTGTATGTGGATTTGTCCCTAGATTAGTTCTGAGTGATTTGGAGACTTATCTATGTGTTTCGGATGATTTTCGAGATATTTGGGACATTCCATGTTTTTATTGAAAACCGGAATTCAATTCCAAGCTTAGAGTGGAAAGTTATGTAATTTTCCATATTTGTGATTGAGTTCGGATCCATATTCCGAAAACATAATCGAATTTCAAATTTCGAGGTCAAAACCGGATCGAAGAATATTCGGAACGAAAACTGGCTTGGTGTGACGTGAAAGCCACACCAAGAGAGAGGTGGCGTGTGAAGGGCATGCAGCCCACGGGAATAAGTTCTCTCTGTCCGCGTTTGTCTCACGGGCATCACACGGCACACCTAATTTTGGCACACCTGATTTGTTTTGTTTTTTTGAAATTTTCTAAGCTATATTATATAGTGTTATATGTTCACGTGAGCTCGTGTGTGTTGTGTGTGCATGTTGCATGAATGGATTTGTTCCGACAAATCATTTAATGTCTTGATCTTCTCTCACGTGAGCTCACCACACTAGATTATTTTTAATTAATTTGTTTTCTCTCAAAACCAAATACGGTGCGTTTTGTGTGTTTAATTTTGTGTGTTTAATTTTATATAAATGCATAAACGGTGCACTGGTGCAATGTTTTTAAAATAAAAATTATATGTATAAACGATGATTTTCTTTTAATGACCTGATATATATATATATATATTTTTCTTCTTCACTTTGACACACATTTAGATAGAGCAAAAAATTATACTTTTGAGAGAGAAAAAGATTTCCAAGAGAGAAACTTTCAAGATTCCATCTTTACTCATTCAAATCCAAAACCCATCATCTTCACACATCATCTAGCATGTTCTAGGTATGATTTCTCATGGGTTTTCATATTTGTTCACATGACTTATAGTTAGAACATCCTTGCATCACTTCACATGTTCTTTCTCTACAAGATTGCTCTTTTATTACTTGACTAGTTTCAAGATTGCTCTTTTATTACTTGACTTAGTTTCAAGATTGTGTTTTGAGAGTTGTATTATGGTAGATATTGCATATAGGACTTTGTTGCCTATTTTGATGTGTTTTATTCATGCCACTTAGCAAAATGATATCTAGGAATGTCTAACATGTTCATCCATGCCTAGATAAGCTAAAATGTCTAACCTTGCATTTTGAGCATCTTGAATATTGTATATATTCACACTAGGTTGTTTTATCACTTCATTTAGAGTCAAGTCTTGTATTTGCCTTTTGGTAGTTTGCAAGCAATGAACTAGATTCACTTTTGAATGCCCGCGGGTAGCAAAGACGGATTAGTAATCGTAGGTGTGATGCAGTCAACCTAGATTGTAATCGTATTTGCAGTTAGTGGATTGAGGTTCTAGTGTGGTGTACAAAACAGCCTGTGGTTATTCCCCGTGTGGGTTTCCACGTAAAAATCTCATGTCATTTACTTTCCGCATTCTCTACACTTGATTTTTGTTGTTGACTAGTTGGGGTTGGTTTTTGTAATATTGATTAATCTCGAAAATCAGTAAAAATGGATTAAAATCTATTCACCCCCACCCCCTTTAGATTATATTAGGACTCGTTTATATTTATTTACATGATAAATGGGTGGCTTGGAGAGATGTAGGACCATGGTCATACAAGGTACTTATGCTTACCATACATAAATGCACACCTAATGGGTTGTTGGACAATTAAGTTCATCCAATTCAAGTTATGGGCTTGTTATCTCAATTAAGGGATTTTAAAACACTAATCACTCCCCAATGGTCATGGATAGAGCAATTGTGCCTCTAGTCCCAACCATTAAGCACATGAACATATAGCCAAAACCTACTCTAGAAAAGGTCATGCATAGAACATGTTTCACCCATTCTCTTAGAGCTAAGTGGTCAAGGTCATACTAGGATTGGTCATCCATAGGTACAACCCAAACCCACATACACTCAAACCTATCTAAACAAGGTCTTTTGATCATTTCTAACCTTCACACATATGCATATCAAGGTAAGAGATTATACAATAACAACAAGAATGAATCAAAATCCAATTCGGATTTAAGAACAAACATCGCATAAATGAGCACAATATAGGTTTAGAAATGTTCCCAAGTGGGGTTACATATCAAAGAAAACAAGATATACAAAGAGAAGAGTATAAAAGAGACAACCCTTGACGATGGCCTCCTCTAAGAGCTCCATGAATTCCTAGCTAGAAATTGGTCCAAGACCACTCCTGTCTCCATGAAATCTACTCTAACATGAGGTGGAGGATGTGTAGAAGGTGGATGTGGTGAGCTTCCCATGGAGGAGAACATCCATTGGAGCTTTAAAAGCCACTCTCTCTTTGGTTGTGAAGAAGATGAAATGTGGTGAGAAGATAGGTGATTTTGGGTGATGGGTCTTGTGTTGGATGATTTTGTGTTTTGGTCGAAAGTGGTGTATTTATATGTTTGGAAGGCTAGGGCACGAAATCAGGCAAAAAGACGAGATTGCCCTTGCTGAAATGGCTTTAAAATGCTGATTTGGGCAACTTCGTGGCTCGGCATTCGCGGGTAAAGACCAACGAAGTCGACCGGTGAACTACACTTTGGGGCATTCTGGCTCTCGGTTTGCGGGTACTTCGCGAGTGGTTCACAGGTATGGACCTATGAACTGTATGCTTTCTTTGCTTCACGATTGTGGACCAGCGAAGTAGAGTCTCACATCTTCTGGGGCAGACTTCGCGAGTAGCATTACGTTGGTATGGACCAGCGAACTTTGGCTGATTTCCCATTTTAACTGCTGGAAAATAGAGTTGACATGTGCCACGATCTCAATGTCGCAATCTGGCTCAACGGTGGATTGACCGCGAAAACACAGTTTTGCTTGCCGCGATTGACCTCGAATCACGCTGCGGTTTGGGTCAACAGCGAGGTCGCCACAACTTTGAATGACTTCTAATTCTTCACTTTTTAGCTCGTTTTGGCTTCCTAAGGTTGACTTTAAGCTCAAACACCAACTGTAGGGGATATGTACTTACACAAGGCTCACAACACACATTATATACAAAAACACAATCGAAAATGAGAACAACAATAAGAAATTGGGACCTCAAATAGGTATATATATAAATCGTTCGATCACAAACTGCGAGACATCTTCTGTGGTCTTCCGCTCTTAGCCTTTGCGGTTCGCTTCGATGAAGCCAACATTGGAATTTCTTTGGGAACTTCCACTGTTCCATGAATGCACTAGTGCGGTACACTTCGACAACACATTCTGTGGAAAACACCTTTTTCCTCCTTAATCTTCTAGTTTCTGTCAGAAATTTCCCAAATCTTTACAAAGACTCCTCTTAGATCAAAATGGGCATGCACAAACTTATTGAAACATTAAAACATGGTATTTACTCGAGAAATGAGCACAAAATGTAGGAATTAAGAGGATACACGAAGCGTATTTATGAACATATATATCAGCATGGTGGCACAATATTCTAATAGACTCAAATAACTTACAACAACATGAAACATTTAAAGTAAATGAATTATATTAAACTTCAAAAACTGATTGTTTGCCTTCTTCAATCACTTCATAGATATGCAACTCTCCATTGATAGAAACTTCTTTCATCATTACTCTCATGCAGCCCATTAACTCCGTTTGAAAAATTTTAAACATATTGTTGGTATTCACTTGAACTCCATGACTTAACATTCCACTCGGTATCTTGAGACGAGATACACCGTGTTTACAATGATAATCATCTTCTAACTTCGCCAAACACATATCTCTTGTTTTTTCTCATGATGTTGAACAAACTTAATGAGATCCATCGTTTTTTGTGGAAATTTGATGAAAACATTATTTGTGCTCTCACTTCGTTGGGTGGATTTAATATTTGCTTAAAGTCGAACACCATTTCTCTATAAGTGAATACAATGTTTGAAGCCATGAATGACTCTGAAGGTTGAATTTATTGATCATATCATTCTAAGAGGCTTCAAATTCCATTTTACTCAGACACCTATAAAAACATTTGTTAAACAATATCTAGAACTCAGGTTTAGCATAATGGTTGGCAAGATGATGTGTAGCATTCTTGAAAATGTGCTAAGTGCATAATCGATAACATGCATTTGGAATTATTATTATTTTGCAACTGCATTCTCCATTGCTTTATCTTGATCTATAAAAATAGTTTTTGGTTGTTTATTTCCCATCGACTCTAAAAATGACTCAAACAACCAAACAAATGATTTCGTACTCTCATTTAACAAAAAAGCACAACCGAATAGCACATTATTTTGAACCATTCATTGGTTTTTGATTGCACAAGGAGGAAAGTGGGTTGCTATAATTGTTCAAACACTATATATATAGCCAAGCTCCAATAGTCTTGTGACCAGTGGTGTAGCCAGGATTTTTTCTATGGGTGAGCTAAGCATATTTAACATTTTGATAAACAAAACTTAATAAAACATAAAAGCTTTAATAGTATAACAACATATACACCTAGTTAAAAGAAATAAGAAATGTTAGAAGCCTAATTTATTTTGTATTTTGTACAAAATTATAAAATAAAAAAATGACAATAAAGGAAAAAAAAAATTAGAGTTTCCTAATTTTTTTATAATATATATATATATATTAAGTCAGTGCGCACTGATATAACTTACATCAGTGAGTTGCATGTGAATCACTAGATTTACATGCTTTAACTCAATGTTTATTTGTAAATTATATTAGTGTGCACTAACCAGAATCAATATATATATATATATATATTGATGATTAAATTAATATTTTAAGATTACTTATGTGAGGACTATGAGAGAGTAAGAGAGTCGTGTACTTGTGCTAATAAAACAAGAGATCAAATTTTTAACAATCAATATAAATAAAATAATTTAACAATCAGTATTGAAAACAATTAAATTTGAATTATAAAATTATAAATTAGATAATCTAGTGGGTTTTACAAGCTAGTGGGGAATGAAGATAATATAATTTACTTGAAATCACAAATTATTAAATTAGAACAAGAATCTTCATTCCATAAATAAGAACAAGAATCTTCATTCCAACACATTGACATATATAAATAAATAAAAATTCATCACCATTTCAAAACTCATAAGACTCAATCACATCACACGCCTCCTTCCTTTCGTTGTTCGAATAGCAGAAAATGAAATGCAAGTTGAAGTTTGTTCATGAAATATGCAAGATACAAAGGTCAAACAATGCAACCTTTCCCCACAGAATGAACTAATATTAATCTTATACGGTAAAGAATTTTCATATAATACACGCCAAGCACGTACAAATGCAAAATTCACATATTTTTATGGCAAAGCTAATGGTCAAATCAAGAAAACATAACGTGCCGCACTTGAAAATTTATTCTGCAATGCTAATAGTATTTCAGTTGCAAAAAACTTTATTTTCAAAGATAAACTAAAGCAGAATATTGAAAATTTAGACATAATACCCGTTCAAATCTGACTGCAATGTCTCACAAAATAAGTTGAAAATACGTTACTCCCAATGTTGCATGGACAGACCAACACACTCTTCCGTAGAATTCTCAACATTCTGCTACAAAGCACAACATATTGAAGGTAAGAAGAAGTCATATAGAAATTCATAATTCAAGTATTCCGGATTATAGTGCACCATTATATTTAAATTGTTGTGAAAATATATTATATGTCTAGTAATGAGTATAAAAAAATAAATCATACACATACCACATTTGGGTCCAGTGAAATCATTGTTGTGGCTTCTTTAAATCTTCTATATATCCACTATGCATTTCAGTTTTTTTTAGAGAGGGCTAACCCCACCCCTCAAAGGCCTCTTGGTAAGTAACTAAGGACCTGCACTTATATAATTATAAGCATGTTACCATTTCGGCTAGTGTTATTCACACCCACCAATATTACTTTGACACCCCATTTAAAATTATATCAAACGATTATTTATAAAAATATCTCAAATAAAAAGGGTATCGGGATAACAATGTTGGGGTGCCAATAACATGGGCCTACTATTTCACATCCAATAAATGTAGGATGTCACCTTATAGGATACATAATCCTTTTTGGTGAAATTTTCTTATTTTCTCACTATAAGGTTTCCTATGATTCTTGAATGGGTCTCAAAAAATAATAAATAAAAAATTATAAAAAATGAATCAATTTGCATTTTTTTTTTTTTTTGACAAACAAACAACTTTATTAAACAACAGAACCTTAAACAAAATTCGAACTATCAACCGATAAATACGATCCAACACAATGAGGAAAATCCTCCATCCAGAACTGGTTCTCATCAATAGACCTAGCTAAATTGTGGGCTGTTTGATTTGCCTTTCTAGGAGCATAATTAACAACACTGTCTGAGTATTTTTATATCTTCTACAATCAGACCCTCCTCTGAAATTGATTGCCCATCTCCATTAATCCAAACTACCACCACCTCTGAACCTATATGCATTTTCAATTATTGACAATAACAAATTCAATTTCTTGTTATCTTT
Organism: Acer campestre; assembly: GCA_954870605.1. Classification (NCBI taxonomy): domain Eukaryota; kingdom Viridiplantae; phylum Streptophyta; class Magnoliopsida; order Sapindales; family Sapindaceae; genus Acer; species Acer campestre. The sequence continues at coordinate 16,586 of CATOZR010000108.1, forward strand.
TATGATTTAGCTTTTGAAAAACAAAAAACAAAAATCTATACTAGTAGCACATTATGTGCTTAATTTTAAATTTCTGCCCAAGACTTTTAACTATTCTTGAGTCAGATTTCTAGTGCTAAAGTTTACTAGCTTGAAGAACAAGAAAATACTAACAAAAAAGGTATGGAAAAGAAGAAACAAAGCTTAGTTTATCAATACGTACCATTTCTTCATGTATCCGTTGTATTGTTGTATTAAGGTCTCCTTCCAAATTATACTTACTTGAGACACACTCTATTTGTTGTAACATTGGTGTGCTTGAGATTCCTGAAGAGAAAAACATCGTCTTTGGACATCTTGTCACATGTAATTCATTTAAAGATGGGAAATTGAGACTGTAATTTCCAGAATAGAAGCTTGTGAGATTTGATAAATCTGTCAGTTCCAATGTGCTTAACTTGTTGAAAATAATCTCATCTTCGTTTGCATCACCAATTGCTACAATTTCTATCATCTCTTTGCAGTTTTCTATCCCCATACGCTCAAGTTGTACCAGACTTTTGGCTACTGTTGCTGTTACTAAGCTTCTCAACCCATTGTAACCCGATACACCCATAAAGCTCAAATTTTGAAAAGATGCTGAATTCGGCACCAGAGTAATCAAACTGTTGCACTCAACTACGTATAGAGATTTAAGATTACGAAGAATTAGGTCCGATCTGGAGTCTTGTTTCCACATTTGGTTCAGATCATCAAGTTTCTCGAGACTTAAAAGCTTTATTTGTGCAGGGATCTCTGCATGTTTCTCAACCTCTTCACATGAAAATATCTCTTTGTACGAAGTATCTCTCAATCGGAGGCAATTCAGATTTTGAAACCTCTGAAGAATGTCAAGTGGGAAAACTGTTGATTCATCATCGAAGACCTCAAGAGTTTCAATTTTGGAAAACTTATGTTTTGGGAACTTCTGCAAAATCATTTTGATTTCATTTGCACTTAATCTCAGTTCGCAACTATCGCGACTAGAGAAGACCTGCCAACCAATCAAATAAAAACCCAGTTCCTCAGACAAAGAATTACAAAAAAAATATATTTATAAAAATCAGTCCCTCACTATAGTGGGACAGAACAACTAACTGATGTTGTAAAAGCTTATCAACACTGACACACCAAATCCTAGTAAGACTATGATATATTTGGAAATAAATATTTAGATTGTTCTGAAAAATTAAATCATATGTACTGAAAGTATCCAACTGTAACACCCAGCCCCAAACATTTGTTATGTTTTTGTATAATTAATAGAAATTACGTCACAGTTGTAGTTACTAAAGTGTGAAGGTGGAGATATTTGTGTGCACGCACAATTAATACCCTAAACTTTCAGTAAAAATCTTATTAATTTTATAATTATATTTCACATCAATCAATAAGCTTCACATTCATGAACATCATTCTTTTAAAATTATTTACATTATTATTTTCAAATTAATTCTTAATGACTTATGGATAAACCTTGGATTATTTATTGACTTGATAGCTCACCTAATTCCCAAAAACTTTTCTATCTCCTTTTTTTTAAAATAAAAAAAAATATTCTTTCTCATTTATTTTGTTGTCAGATACTATACAAATAATTAACTTTAGTGGTTTCTTTCCCTCATCAATTTCTCTAAGTAAAATAAATAAATAAAAAAGATTACTATAACTAAAGACATGGCAAATTCATTGATATGAGAATTAGCTATTATTACATGTTTGTTTACATATTTCTCAAAAAAGAAAAAATTCTCTTATCAAATTTATATTATTACTTTACATTTTTACTATAAATTAAAAAGATTACTTTACCTAAGAAAATTATATGTTTATTTATAACAAATGTTTTATAGAAAAAAAAAAAAAAAAAAAACAAAACAAAAACAAAAAAACTTTCGAAATGAGAGAAAGAATGATGAATAGAAAAATTAGTTTAATCTCTAAAATAAGTTTTTAATAATTTATTTGGAACTAAAAGTTTAAATGAAGTTTTTCAAGGTGAAACAACTCCTGGGATAGAACCAGAAATTCAAGTTTCGGGATATTATAAAAATAAAATAAAAATGAAGAGGGACCAAAGTGAAAAAACGTTTAAAATTTAGTAACATTTTTATAATTTTTTAAAATGAAATTTAGATTTTTCTTTTTCACCCGTGACTCCACTTGAATTGCTTAATTGTATAAATGGAGCTATTCTTTTCCAAATGCATATTTTTGCTTACATAATTGTATTGATTGTTACGAATGCTTATGTAGAAAGGAGTTTTTCAAGATTAAAGTTCATTCAATCCTGTTTATCATCAACAGTGTTATAGGATCCTACAAAAAAAATGGTCTTTTCCGACGGCTAAATGCCGTCGGAAATACCCTTTTCCGACGGGGAAAAGCCGTCAGAGGTCGTCACAAATACGCTTGTTAGAAATAACTATTCACTGACGGGCCGTCAGAAATACTATCATTTCCAACGGCCATGGCCGTCGGAAAAGATAAAAGTGCAGTCGGTAATAGTGATTCAAGGTGGTCAAATTTACTTGTATTTCCGACGGCTTTACCCCTATTTCCGACGGCTTAGTGTATTCCTTTTCCTTATTTTTAACGGGACAAATACTATTTCCGACGGCACTTTTTGTGCCGCAGGAATTGAGAACAAAATTGACGGCTTTTTGACTATTTCCGACGGCATTTTGCCATCGGAAATGTGATATCATTTTTTACTCATTTCCGACGGCACTAAAATGGCTGTCGGAAAAGGTACTATTTCAATTAGCGCCGTCGGAAATAGTTCGTCACTGATAGGCTTTTTTTTTGTAGTGGGAATAATATTATTGCTTTCATGTTAGAAAAATTAGATAAAAATTATAATCAATACATTTAGTCATTTACATATGAAAATGTGAAAAGAATAAATTTTAAATAAAATACTCTTTTCTATAAAAATTAATAATTTGCATGTTAAATATAAAAGTAATAGTTTTAAATTTTTATGAAGACTTGAAATACTCTCTTGGGACCATGATTCCCATCTGCCAGTTAAAGAAGCATGAAAGGGAATAATAAAGAATATTAACAAAAATGAGGGAAGGGAGAGAGGAAAGTAAAGTTAGGCAATCAATACATACCTTTTTCTCATGTATCCATTCCATGGTTCTGTTAACATCACCATCGCAATAATAGCTTTCCCAGTCCAGCTCTATTTCTTGTAACATCGGTGCGTTGGCCGCTATTGAAGAGAAAATCCTCATCTTGGGACAGCTTGCCACAATTAACATTTCTAAAGATGGGAAATTGAAGTTGTAATTTCCAGAGCAAAACTTTCTTAGTCTTGACAAAGACATCAATCCCAAACTCTTCAAGTTCTTGAAATTAATCTCGTCTTCTATTCCAGCTTCGTCACCTGTTACTACTTCTGTCATCATATTGCAATTGTGGATCTCCATTTTTTTGAGTTGCATCAAACTTTTAGCTGTTGAGGATGATATCAAATTTATTAATCTGCAGTCTTGTACTCTTAAAACTGTTAGATTTTGGAGAGATGTTGAAGGTGGTAACAGAGTAACCAAACTGCCACACGAGCTTACGACTAGACTTTCAAGATTTTGAAGAACTGTGTACACTTTGGAGTCTTGTTTCGAAATCTGCTTGAGATTTCGAAGTCCATCAACATATAAACTTTTTATTTGTGCGTATTCTTCTACCTCTTCATATGAAAATATCCATTCATATGAACTATTTTTCAGTGATAGCCTTTCTAGATTGTGAGATCTCGGAAAGCTATTAGGTGACAAAACCATTGATTCATCGTTTTGGATTTCAAGAAATTTAAGTTTGGAAAAGAGTATTTCTGGAAACGGTCTCTGCCAAACCATTTTGATTATTCTTCCATCTAATCCCAATTCCTCCAAGTTAGGTAAGACCTGACCATCAATCGAATGAAGATGAAATGGAGTTAGCTAGGTAGGCAAAACTAAAATATTTTAGTGCTATATGCCTATATATAAATGTCTAGTGCGATTGTATTAATTCAAAATCAAGTTAAAAAAAGATACAAGATGCCTGATATCACATAAATTTTGATATGTTTATAATGCAATATATATTTTGCAATTGTATTGATTTGTCCCATTTATGTAATATATATATATAGTAAGAGTGGTGTTAACATTTATTTGTCTCATCATACTACTTATTTGTCATTCATAGAATTTATTTATGCATCAAATTGATATGGACTAACAAGTCACAAGTTAAAATTATAATGTAAGGGATTAATTTATTTTCTTTTCTTATATATATATGGATACTACAAAGGGATTTTCAACATATGATATTTTGTGATACTTTTTCAATCTAATTTTAGATAAAAATAGCTAGCTCTCGAATTATTTTAACAATTAAAAAAGAAATATAACAAGTCTCGTACCTTTTCTTGCGCTACGATATTCAGTTGATCCTCCAAAATAACTTTTTGGATGTTAAATAATTCTAAAGCGTCAATCTTGTCACAGCCAATAACATTCAACTTTTTCAACATGGGCCACTTTGTGGTATTTAAAACAGAAGCTGGAAATAGATTTTTTAGACTCAGACACTTTTTTATCGACACTTCACACAACTTTTGACAATTTTGAACATTTTGTGAATCCTCAAGTTGGTTGTGCCATATCATTTCCAAGTTATCCATGTCTGAAATTTCGATTTCCTCTAGGCTAGGGAATGTAACCTGTAGTATATACTTTGTCAATGAGATAATGAAATTCTTTTCAAGTCTACTTGAAATCTTTAATTGGAAAGTCTCATGATTACAAAAATAAATTAAACAAAGAGAATTTTAATACCTTATCACTGAAAATGAATGACTTCATTGCAGGGCATTTCTTTATCTTCAATTTTTTCAAGGATGGAAGTTCAATGTTATTTCCCAAGTCATCAATTCTTATGATCTCTTCCAACACTGTGCAGTTTTGTATGTCTAGGCGTTGCAGCTGCACAAAGCTTCCAAGAGTAGAAGACGAAAATACATATTTCAAATTGATATCCCGAAGAGTAATGGTCTTCAAGTTGCGGAATTTAACCTGCAAAGATAGTTGATAGCAAGAAGTTGTTGATTAAAGAAGTAATCTCAAATAAAGCTCTTCTTGTATTGCTGTAAAACAACAGAGGCTACAAACTTATAAAACAAAGTTCACAGCTTTTAAGAAAAACAAAAATCCCCAATTATAAAGATAGAGAGAGACAAAAAATATAATAAAAGATAAAAATCAGAGAGAGAGAGAATCTAATAAATGATAAATTAGAATTATGATTAAATTAGACCCAAAAAAAAAATCTAATAAATGATTAAAATCCCCACTTTTGGTTTTAAGAAAAACAAAAATCCCCAATTACATACCTTTCCGTCAAAAAGTGGCATGAGAGTGTCTTTCATCTGCCTTTCCTCATCAGATGTGGAGCCCACTTCCTCTTCATAGCTGAAACTTCTCAGCTTTGGTAAAAAGTGTAGACTCAAGGACTCTAATTTCTCCAAAACGATCTCTTCATTTTCACTGCTGATGATGGAGAAAATCTCTTCCATATTCTTGCAAGAAAAAACTCCAATTCGTTGAAGTTGTGAAAGGTGTCTGGCAATGGAGGAAGAGAAGATGTTCTTCAATTTTACACAACGAAATACTGTTATGGTTCTTAATTGACAGAAAGAGTTGGGGGACGAGAATTGAGCGTGACATATCTTCTCCAAACTACTCAAATCTTCAAGAGTCAATGTCTGTAGGTGGGGAAAAGCAACACAGGGTTCTGATTGTTTTGGAAAGTCCACAATATATACAAGCTCCGGGTTGCTTCTGACATACAAATGCTTCAACTTTGGAAAACCATCTCTGTTTAATTCATAAATGACGTTCTTGACACCACCCTGCTTTCCAAATAATTGCAACTCTTCAATTTCCTTCAGTTGCTTAATAATTCCATCTTCCAAACTAATGTTGGCATCGTTGTATTCCATCTTCAAAAGTCTTGAAACATTGTTCCTACTACAGCGTCTCCATTCCTCTACTCCTATGTATATTCTTGAAGTCCCGTATAATCTAGAGCGTCTCGGTCTCTCTACTCCTATGTATATTCTGTACCTTTGGAGATTTTGGAAGACCAAGCCTTTTGGTACAAGTTTAGCATCTGGAATATATATTTGTAAAGCTGTCAATTGAGACAAATGCTCTAACTCCCCAAGGCTACCATTACTTCTTTCACCGTCAACTCCTTCAACTTGCCATTTACAAAACCTGTCAGCCATATACAATTCTTCTAATTGAGTTAGCCTTGATATGCTATTTGGTGGAATAACCTCTAAGTCAAAACATTTGCTCAAATCTAACACCTTTAGTTGAGTCAATTCACCTATTTTTTCAAACAACTGCTTGATATCAGAACTAAGGACAAGAATCTCAAGATTCTTCATGTTTCCAATTTCAGCTATATCTCCCAAGTGGCACCCGTCAAGATACAATGTTTGAAGCTTTTTTAAGTGATGAAATGATGCTGGCAATGGTGATAGAACAATTTCTATCAAATGTAGAACTCCAAGATTCGGCATCCCTTCGAAAAAATTATCAGGGATTTTAGGGAACCGAGTCTTGGGTTTCATGTACAAAAATTTCAGTCGGGGACAATTCAACTCCTTGGGAAGCCTAGCAATATCATGTAAGATTATAGAAGTACAAGTTTTCAATGTATTTTTTTTTGCCAAATCCCATAGAATTCCATCGTCATTCACCGTATGGTTATTGTGATCATTGGTTGCAATTGCTCTACCTACATCACGAACAACGTCATGGATAGAGAACATTTCACCATTGGGAGTATCAAGCAACAAGGAAGAGTCTTTGAGCTTTTTAACCAATGTAATTACTTTACATCGTGCTTCTTGCATTGTACAGACCGTTTGAAATAAATTCAAACCCATTCCATATCTCAACAATTCTTCAAATGATGCATCAGAGGTGAATGCCATTGTACAACAAAGCAAAAAAGTTGACTTGAGTTCATCGGAATTTAATTGATTATAACTAAACTGTATGCATCTATATGCCTCTGCCGTCACCGATCCCTCCAAGTTGTGAGAGGAAGGCCGTTGTAGTTCTAGCAGTGCAGTTCTCCATGCAGGTTCTTGTTCGCCTTTTAATGCCTTTGCAATGGTAACAATAGCAATAGGCAAACCTCCACATCTTTTGGCCACTTCAGAGGCTAAAAGTTGCAAACCATGTTGCTCAATACAAGCACCTGCCACCTTCTTAAACAGGTCCCAAGCTTCTTTTTCATCTAAATTGCCAACAGGGAAATTATTTTGACAACCCATGTCCTTTGATAATACATCAATACTTCTTGCGGTCAACAATAACTTACATCCTAGATGATCATTTGTGAAAGGAATTCCCACTATCTCTAAATCGAGACTCTTCCAAATATTATCCAAAATTATTAGAAGCTTGCTCTCTTTCTTACATCGTTCGCATAGTACCCTTGCTCTCCCAGATTCACTGTTCTCACGAAATTGCAAATCCAACTTATCTGCAATTGCATCTTGAATCTTCATTATGTCAGGTTTCTCAGATATTTCCACAAAAACTAGAGCATCAAATAGCCTGTGTTCCTCGGCCTGTTTCCCAACTTCTTTAGCCAGTGTTGTCTTTCCGATGCCGCCCATGCCGTGCACCCCAACCATGTTGATATCAGGATTACGCAATGCATTTAATATGTTCTCCACAGTGGACCTTCTTGATTCAATGTCCTCGTAAATCTTGCTTGAAGGATGCCAGGTCTCCTTTGGAGGAGTCCGGTAGGAAACTTTACCTAATGAGTTCCCTTCTATCTCGAGTTTAGAAACTTCCATCCCCTTGACCGCTGCTTTCTTGCTATGTTGATAGCGCTTCTTCAAATCAGGACAAAGACTCTTGAAACATCGTATGTTTGCTCGTTGATTATCTTCAATAATCCGTGTGGTCTCCGCATTGATCTTTTCCACACTATTCAGCCAACTCACAACTTTCTGCTCAATCTCTTCCCCGTTTCTTGTGGCGTCATCAACAGAATGCTGCACTTGGGCCCGTGTAACATTGAGCTTCTGACGTTGTCTCTCCAAATTCTCAAAGTTGGTCTTGTATTTCCAGATGTAACTGAGTTGAGTTGATATGGATTCAACCACGAGTTCCACAGCTATTTCAGCACCCTTAGAAATAGCAGCTTCGGTCATTTTTAGAACCTCTTGGCTTTTTGGGTGTTGAAGATATAACAAGATTATGAGAAATAAATTAAAGAAATGCATTAGCAAAATTAGCAACTATAGGGAGCTAGCATATCTCATACTAATAAAACAAAGGGGAATTTTCAAAACTAACCAATTGATCCTTTGAAGTATTGTTTTTAACCAATTTTTTTTCCAATTATTGTTTTTAGTATTGTTAGGTACCCCCTTTTAAAACAGATGAGTGAAACATCTTATTTTGAAATATATCAAAGAGTGAAACAACATGAGAGTGAACAATACAAGCGCTAAACATGAACAATATAATAAGTGAAAAAAAAATGATGTTTCAATTTCGAACGTTTGAAAGTGAAATAACATTTGTTTTTCAACAAAAAAACAAAAAAAGTGAAACAACATTTCAAACTTTCTATGATTCACTTTCAAATGTTTCACTCTAAGTGAAACCATCTGAAATTTATTTCACTTTCGAAACGAGGTTTTTCTTTAGATAGTGAAATATGTTTCACTTAAGAGTAATGCTAAATATCACACCTAAAATCATAACGTTTTCATCACAACACATATGGCTGTTGATATGTCAATTGGTGAGTGGATATCTAGCCTTACTCTTCACTTGAAATGAAACATCTGTTCGAAATAGAAATATGTTACACTTTTGGATATGTTTCACTTTAAGTGAAACATTAGAGATATGTTTCATTTATAGTAAAACTTCAGATTATGTATGTTTCACTTTAAGTGAAACAACCAAATTTCCCACATAATATGTGTGTCACGTTGGAAAGTGTTATGTGTTTCACTTTCCAACATGACATACTGTAGATTCATGAAAAAAAAGTTTGAAAAAAAAAATCCAACCTTTTCTTCTCCCAAAACTTCATTTTTTTGATAATTGGAAGTAAACCCATCAACATAAACAAGAAAAAAAGTAAAAAAATTCAATTAAAAACGTAAAATTTACATACCTTGAACTAGGTTGGAAAGATTTCAAGTACAAAATCAATTATATCACATTCCATCGTTTTCATCGATTTCTAGCGAATTTTTTTGCCGGTTTTTCAAAACTAAAATGTTGTTTGACAACAATTCGATCAAAATGTTGATTTTGTGTAGTAGGTTTTGATTGTAAAGGGAAAATGGAGAGAGAGGTTGAAGAAAAGGTAAAGAAGGGTAATAATATAATTGGATGGTTATTTGGTGAAAAGAAATTAATATGAATGGTTAGAAACAATAATTTTATGGGAGAAGGTTAAAAACAATAATGAATAGTTTAAATGGATTATTTTTGGTAATTTCCACTAAAAAAACAAGTTATCCAAATAAAACAGGCACACAGATAGAGCAACTACAAGGAGCAGCAGATCATACTACCAGAATAGGAGTGGCTATCAAAAATAAAAGGATCGATATATATATATTGCAAAGATTTTCTTGATTGAATGTAAATAAGCAAAAACTAATAACTTACTTGGATAATTGATGTGTATTTTCAAGCTTGAATTACTTGAATCACACTGGAGACAGAATAGGGAACAATCCAAAAGTCTAGAGACAACATCGAAAATAAAAAGAATATTATTAGCAAAGAGCAGCTGAGATGAAACAAATAAAATAAGAACTTACTTGAATATTTGATCCTTAAACAAGCTTCGATGAACAAGAACACTAGACAGAGAATAGAGAAAACCCAACAGTGGTACTGAAATATTAAAGCAAAGGATAAGATTTTTGTGGTATTATTTCTTTGAAAACAATTTGGTATGTTTGTCGGACAACTGGCGGTTACTGAAATTAATCAATTATTGAAATTAATCCATTATGTTAAAAACATGCGAAAATGTTTTCAAGGAAATAATACCACAAAAATCTTATCTCTTATCCCTTGGGATAAGATTTTTGTTGTATTATTTATGCGAAAATGTAGGGAAAAGATTTTTGTGGTATTATTTCTTTGAAAACATTTTCGCATGTTTGTGGGACAACACCACCAACAAACTCTTAATTATTACAAGATATTTATCTATAATAGTTAAGAATCAGAAGAACAACATTAAAACTCTGTAATCTTTTCAAAATCAACAGTGTTCTTGTCATCATGTGCCTTCCCGAAGAAATGTTTGACGTATCCGAGTATAAAACTTCCTTGTAGATTGGTAACTTTATTTTAGTGGGGTAGATTGTCACCACTACTAGCTAGGAAAGTTAACATTCATTATTTATTGACAAATGGAAATGAGAGATGGCTCTCTCTATCAAAAACTCAAAATGGCTCCCTTTATTTACCTCAGTTGCATTTTATTTTATTTTATTTATTTATTTTTTTTTTTTTTTTGAAGCTTCAGGCTTATAGCAAGAGACAACTCTCCCGCACCAATTCTTGATAATTTTGGCTTTATTGACCAAAAAGCATTTTTTATAATATGCAAATGTCAAATAAGGTTAGAGCATGAATGGTATAAAAATCAGGTTTTTACACTATTCATGTAAGATTTGTAAACTAGAGAAAATAAATGAAGGATGAGAAGAGACCGAAAACTAGAAGTTTATGGAGAGTCATTTTGCTTCATCCACTTCAATTACAGTTTCTGCACATGATATATTTAATACAAGGGTTTTACTGAAAACTAATCCCTTTGGGAGGCTAAAATTGAAATCTAACTCATTTTTGAAAAACTTGTAAAACTAACTCAATTGGGGTTGTTGAAAGACAATATTACCCTTTTAAAATGTAAAAATGACATTCCAATCATAACACTCAAAACCCCTCCTCTTCCAAGTTGAAATCGACTAAACCTAGCCCAAATCCCTTGAAAACTTTAATCAACCAAAACACTCAAAATCCCTCCTCTTAAATTCGACCTAAAACCTAGCTAATTCTCAAATCCCTCCTCTTGAAATGGACCTAAAACCTAGCTAAAATTCTCAAATCCCTCCTCTTGAAATCGACCAAACCTCACTCAAATGTTAAATCCCTAATCTGTTCCAGATATCACCAAACCTCTCTCTGTAATCTCTCCATGTCTCTGACTTCAAGGGTCACAGTTGAAGACAACGACGACGCGGCTGAAGGTCGAAGACGATGACAGTATGGCTGAAGGTTGAAGACGATGACCTTGCTTTGAACAATTCTTATTGTTCTAGTTATATAGGTGTGTTTTTTTTTTCTTTTTCTTTTTTTTGAACAATTGAATCTGGAATAATTTCAACCTTGCTTTGATTTTGATAATATATATTCACATAAAGTTGAATCTTTGGAGAAAATTTGTTTCGGTGTATTGGGTTTTTTGTTGTGTCGCTTCGAGGTTTTTGGGTTGGCTATGTTTCTTCGTTTAAGTTAGCTTTTTGGGTCTAGCTTGTTGGGGCTCTTTGTTGTGTGGTGTTTTACTGGTTGTTTATGGGTTTTACTGTGGTCCTCTGTTTTTGTTGTTGGGGTTGTTGCTTTAACCGGTAATATTATCGATGTTATTAACTGTTTCATGAATGACGAGTTCTTTCATGTTTCCTATTTTTCTTGAACTTTGTTCGAATTAAATTTTTAATCATTCATGAGGCAAATAGAAGTGGCCTCATGTGTCGATGCATTCTATTGTATGGTTACTAATATCTTTTGTTCGGGGTGCAAATATATTGCTCATTCTTACTCTTGTTCAGTTAGTGGAGAGCAGCAGCACAAGGCCCTTGAACTAAGGTTAATTTAAACTACAGTTGTAAGAATGTCTTCAACATTATTTTTGCCTTGCCTCCATTAACATAGAAACTTTAGTATATACAAGAAAATCAGCTGTAGACTTCTTGTTTGAAATGACATTTTGATTGCTAACTTTTCTGCACTACTGCTTTTTTTTATGTTAAAATGTTATATACTCTCTTAAAAAGCCGCTATATATATATGTTTGATTGCATCTTCGTGACACCCAGATTATATATATACATTTGGGTCTAGTGCAGTGATTAGCAAAGTTGGATCCTCAGCCAAAACGACATATTTTAGCTAAAGTTGTGACTTGTATTTGGCAACTTACTTATAGGAAGTTGTGAATATTCTGGACGCAAGAAGTTCACTTTTGAGTCCAAAATCAATACGAATGCAGCCTTGTGTTGATGATTGGACAAAGGTGCAAAACATACCGCAGTAAATCGATTAAGACGAATCATACGATTTCTTTAAAAATGACCAACTTGAAAGTGGAACGGATGATCATGATAACGATTAGACCACATCATCACCAAACCTGCAATAAAAGGTAAGAGAATTACGTGGTCTTTGATTCCTCTAAACCCTAAGAGGATACATAGGTAACTTAATTGTGGTAACTATAAAGTGTAAGACCAATTTTACCTTTTTTTAGTTTTTTTTTTTTTAATTTGTCATTTATTTATTTCATTTTATTTTCGAGTGAACCAATAAAATGCATTTGCAATTTTACATGTCTATTTTTTTTATTAAATAAGATTAAATAGAAAGAAGAAAAAAAAAAACCTGATTCCAAACCGCCGGAACTGGAACCTGCGTCATGACTTTGTGGGAGATGATCAAACTAACAGAACATTAGTGAGTTTCAAAAATAAAAGAATAATTTCTTCAAAAAAATAAATTAATAAAAGAATAATAGCAAAGAGTTTCTTGATTGAACGAAAATAACAACTTACTGAAACAACAGAGTAAAAATAACAACAAACTTCTGAGATCAAACAAATGAAATAAGAGATAGAAGTTGATCGTTTAACAAGCTTGAATTACTTGATACACCTTAGAGAGAGAACAGAGAAAATCAAACTGTGAAATATATAAAGTGAAAATTGACAAACATAGCCATCAAATTATCCAAAAATTGTTTTTAACTTTGTTTAAAATTTTAACTGTTTATAACCAAAATTACGAAAATAACCCTCAATACATTAGTTTTTTAATTTTCTCCTTTAGGCATGTTTCTTCTTCCTTCTTCATCTTCTTCTTCCATTAGCCAACATAAACCAAAGATTAAATCACATGAAAAACATTAATTTCATTTGCAAAATACCGATCAAAACTTAAAAATCAGGTTCTCATATTGAAGTAAAAGATTTGAGGGAAGTTGTTGGAGAAAAGTTTTGGAAATAAAGAAAAAACTATTGGATTGGATCTCAAAGGGGTTAATGTGTGTAAATATCTTTCATTTATCATTATTTAAGTTCAAAATTAGCAACAATTAATTTAACAAGGGTTTTGAGTAGGGCTGGGCACGGTCCGGTTTGGTCCGGTTTCAACTAGAATCGGATCAAACCAAAAATTTCGGTCTTTTGAAAAATAGGACCAATTTGGACCATTCTTTTTTTCAGACCAGACCAGACCAAATTATATTTATTCGGTTTGGTTTGGTTCGGTCTAACGGTTTTTTGACTTGAAATCCAAATGCTTGACCATTTAAAATATATATGGCATGATAAAGTGAGCAATTGACGAAACATTCAAGTTACTATTACGTACGGTTCACCAAACTAAAAAAAGCTAAAAGAGTAATAAAAATAAAAATAAAGTGTTGTGTAGAATTTCTGGAAGTAGAAAAAATAATAATAAATAAAATCACTTGCTATTGCTATAATCATGACAATGCAATTGAATGTATGGAAGTCAAAAAACTTTTACAACTAAATCATGAAAATTGCACTAATTTAGTTTAATATTATTAATGTTTTTTATTATTAGTGATAACTTTGTAAAATAATGGAAACAAATTGAAATCTTTTGCCTTCTCATGTTTGGAATTTTATTTGTTAATGAAGGTTTTCATTTTGTATGAATTTGTACGGTTGGTATTAAAAAAAAAAAACAAATATGAAATAATAAATTAGGGTTTTTGACTTTAACTTTTTATTGTTAAAATTTTATTAAAAAGTTTTGGGTGTGGCATATAATAATAATACTAAAAGTATTCGGTTTACGGTCCTGTTCGGGTTTAATATACTTGAACCATAGACCGGACCAAACCATACGGTTTTATTAAAATAAACCCATACGGTTTTTTTAAAATTATAAAACCGGACCAAACCAAGCGGTTTGGTTTGGTTTGATTCGGTTTACGGTGTATGGGCTTTTTTGCCCACCCCTAGTTTTGAGTTATTACATGACTTTGTTTTGAGTTTTGGGAAGATTTATTGAAATTTCTTAATTTTGAAATTACAGAACGTTTCACGAAATGTGAAACCTTGTTCTTGGCAAAAACGTGAAACCATAAACAATGGGCAAAAAACAAGAAAACTTGAAAAAGTGAAGATTAATTGATTTTACTGTAAATAGCATTGATATAAAATTATAACTATTAACAGAAAAATATCAAAGGGGTGAAATTCCAATTAACACAATGTATATACTATAAGATAGAAGAATAGTACTATTTTATTGATAAGTAGCACAAATTTGAATGATACAGTTATGGGGGATTTAGGTATGAGTTTTCTAACAAAATAGGCGATGACGATCTCGTGCCAGTCGATAAGTGGAAAATCTGTGATCAAAATTTGATCCCTTCTCTTTCGAGAGTCTTGTAATTTATAGGTCCATTTTCTTGTTGTCCACTCCGTAAATTCAGCTAGTCAATTTAGCAATTAAGGGACGTTGATGGTGGCTTTGTTTAGGTGCGAGAATGATTCCAAAATCAAGTGATTTACTTCCATTCTTGGTGAAATTGACAGAGTTGACCAATCCCACGTTAAATGGAGCTATAGATGGCTGGAAAGGTACACTTTCCTTGTGTGCATACTGTTCTTCTTGTAGCATGGTTCTGATCCCTTGGTGTACCGATCTTCCTTCCCTAAATAGCCCTCTTTTCTGATATATCATAATCCTTACTACTTGGTAGACCGGTCATAGGAGGGAATCACGATACCAGGGTATAGTACGTCACTGGATTGTGGTACTAGTATTCCTTGGGTATCAAGGAACCGGGATTATGTGGTAGCGGGGTCCTCTAGACCTTGACTTCAATGTTTCTTGGTACCTGGGGATCTAGGTGACCCCGATCTCGATCCTAATTCACAGATGACGTATTTGGGTATACTAGTCTTGGCTTCTTCCCGAGGTAGCTGGATGCTTCCTGTAATGTCTTTCTACTTTACATGGTCTTGGTAAGGATGGAAAATTCTTCTTTAGACCCCTGCCTTTTTAGGCCGTTAACAATAACCAACAATTGTAAATAGTTTTGCGGGTTAGGCCTTCAAAGCTCTCTCATTCGAATAGAGTTTGAGCCCGATAACAAGCTTTTAATTTAGGAAAACAAAATCTCAAAAATAATGAGAGCCTGAAAGGAAAGTTTAGAGAAAAAACAAACCTATGTTGCACGGCCACAGTACGATATGTGGATACGGAAAATCTCCAAAAACTAGGATCATGATACGACAATTAAAATAATATATAAAAAGATAATTCAATAAAACACATGCAATATCTGATACCGAATCCATATCTGAATCCAAACCGTATCCGAAAAAATCTGTATCCGTATGTTGGATTGGAAGATAATTACTTTTTAGAAAAAATTTGATATGAATATTTTTGTATTGAATCTAGTCCAAATCTGAAAAATCGGATTCGAATAATCTGAATCTGATCCGTTTGACACCTCTAGTCATAACGACTCCTTTGACGGTTGATACACTTAGGCGTCGTCATCTCCGGCCAAGGCGCCGTTGATGTGAGATGAGAGAGAGTTGAGAGAGAAGATAAGAGAGAAAAGAGAAGAGAGAAAAAAGGGGAGAGATGATTTAGGGATTGTTTTTATATAGGGGTATTACAACAAACACTCTTACCAGTTTAACTAACACGGTTTCTCGTTTTTTTTTATATATATATTTTAAAGCATGGTTTCATGAAAATCGTAACAAAGGAAAACGTGAAACGTTGGTAAGTTAGGGCTTTAAATTTTTTTCTTCCTCTCCAAATCGTAGCACCGCCGAGATAGGCAAACCTGGTGATACTGTTGTCGTGCCTGGGCTTGCACCACCCAGGCAAGGCAATACCGCGAGCACCACTGCCTAGGTGCGGCATCGCCTGGCAGTGGGTGATGCTTAGTGAGATACCTAGGCATCTCCCACGGCGCCTATGTGTCGCACGATGCCCATGAGTCTCGCGCTGCAAGCGACGCCGTGCCTAGGCAATGGTGGTCATGCCTACTCCTTCGACGGTCGACACCCACCTAAGTCTAGGTGGCGTCGTCTTCGGCGAAGGCGCTGCCGATGTGAGATATGAGAGAGAGAGAGAGAGAGAGAGAGAGAGAGAGAGAGAGAGAGAGAGAGAGAGAGAGAAAAGATAGGAGAGAAAATAGGAGATGGATGGTTTATGGATTGTTTTTATATAGGGGTTACATTAAATGCCCAAAAAACAAGATTATATACAATTAGAATTTCAAACATGATTAAAAATAAGGATTGTTTAAATTTACAGCACTTTTTTCACTCCTAATTGTTTTATTGTCACCAAGTCAATAATACAAGTTTAAATGGCACCAAAGTATGGTGATGGACAAAAATACCTCCATTTTTACTTTTATTCTTTCTTCTAACCTCTTTTTTCTTTGATTTTTTTTTTTTTTTTTTATTTATTTTTTTTTTTTTATTTTTTGTTTCAAAAACCCTCCATTGATGTACCTCACCTCTATCAATGAAAATTTAACAAACCTTTATTGGAGGACCTCCAATGAAGTTCTACCATTTCGATGACCTCCATTGGAGGTCGTCGAAACGGTTAGAAAAAAATTCTGGAAATAAGTCTCAGCAATAAATCTCAGGTAGGGTACACTAGACTTATTGCCCAAAAAACATCTGGCATGGCATGATAAAAAACTCCGGAAAAATTCCTAGCAGTGTGAGAAATATGCTATCACATCTCTCTCGTTGGCTGCAAAACATAATCAACAATAGAAAGAAAAAAAAAAAGGAAGCATATTCCTTTTGTAACTGATCTTGACACTACATCTAAAACATTTTAATCTAGTAGAGCCAATTTTTCATTTTTCATTTTTTATTTTTTATTTCCTCCAATGGAGATTGAAAAGATGGAGGTTCTTGAAAAAAAAAAAAAAAAAAGAGAAAAAAAAAGAGAGAAAAAAAAAGAGAAAAAAAAAATAAAG
>CATOZR010000109.1:0-49939 GCA_954870605.1 Acer campestre
CAAGATAGAGATTGTTTGTGATCGCATGATTGAGTGTTGTATTGTGATAGCTATCTAGGTTTTTATAATCTATGTTTAGCTAAGCTATTTGACATGTCATTTAGCTATTGATATCTAGGATTGCATTTATTGTTATCTAATCATCCTAGATAAGCATCTAAGGTTACCTAGCTTTATTTGCTCATTGAATATCATCATATATTCACATAAGCTCTTATCTCTTCATTGAGAAGTAAGACTTGTGTAGCTTCCGGGATTAGGTTGCGTAAATCACAAGCAATTAAAGTCTTATGTAATAGACCGGGATTAAGCCGGACACTGGGATTAGGTGATCACACAAGCAATTGGACTAGATTCACTTATACCGGGATTAGGTAGGTGTGATGATTATTGATCGGGGTTAGGTTGTAATCATTTCACATTTAGTGGATTCGAGGTTCGAGTGTGGCACACTTATTAGCCCGTGGTTTTTCCCATGAGGGTTTCCACGTAAATATCAAGTGTTATTTAAATTTCGCACCATATTACACTTGTTATTATTATTGACTAGATTGGGGCATTTTCGTAATATTGACTTAACGCGAAAATTAGGTAAAATCATTAAAATCTATTCACCCCCCCTCTAGATTAATATTTGAACACACCGAGTTATTTGTATCAAATCCGTATGTGATAGAGATGGTTTTGTCGAAAACGAATTTTTCTGGAGAGAAAGCTTCGTGGCTATGTCCAACTGGAGTGAGGAAGCGCGAAGCTTGAAGAGTCTCAGATGGGTTGATGCCTTTGGGATTCCGATGAACTGTTGATGTAAAGATTTCTTTAAGAAGCTAGGAGGTTAGGTGGGGGAGATGGTATGGATTGATGGGGATACTAAGTCCAAAGGAAGACTTGACAAGGGGAGAATTTTGGTGTTTGCTTCTTATGACAAATCTGTTTTAGATAACGTTGAGGTTCGGGTGGGTAACAACACACCTTTGGTGAGGTTGGTGGAAAGCGGTGAACCGATTTCCAATGCTTGGGTGGTCAAATTTCTTGGTTTGAAACCATTTCAGTAAACAAGGTAGCTAGCTTAGAGCCAGTATCTGTTGAATATTCCTAGATGAAATCAAGAAGGAAGGATTACAAGGTAGGTGGACGTCATAACGAAAAAGACCACTTGCTTGGGAATACTTCAAGGCTAAGTACAAATGAGGCTAGATACTCCCTATCCATCTTTTCAAAATTGAAATCTAAAGTGGTAGGTGGGGAAAGGCGATTTTTGGACAAAGGTAAAGAGAGATGGGTGTAATCCACTAGACATAGAGCTAGTTGGAACCTTCTTAATGATAATTGTTTGAGATTGAGTAAAACGAGGATTAATAGTCAAGTGGATAGTAGTGAGGAGGATTCTAGTTCTACGGATAGTGGGCTCGTGAAAAGGGCTACTCAGAATATGATGGCTAAAGGGGAGTGTTCGAATCCAAAGCTTACTGGGCCAATGGGCCATAGGAGAGATGGGCTAATAGTTTTGGATCAAAATACTTGGGCCAAGAAACCTTCTAGGCATAAGGTAGAGACAACAAGAGAGGTAGGATCCATAAGGGTGGGCCAAGATGGTTTGGATCATACAAGCTCAATGGATTATCTTGAAGAAGGGGAGATAACAGACAAAGGTTTATTTAAGTTACTAGAAGATTCTGTTATGCTTGACAAAGGTAACATCAGGCAACAAGCTGGAGAAGCGGTGGTAACACAAGGGATAGAGCTATGTATTGATTTGAGAGATCAAGATAAGGAAACAAGAAGGATTCCTTCTAGGGATTTATGGTGTGCTTCAAAGACGGAAAAGAATGGTATGTAAGATTCAATGGATAATTCTTTGGAGAACTTAACTCATGCTCTGGGCGAATCTAATAAGATGTTTTTGGAAGATGAAAGGCAAGTTAATGCGATCAAGGGTACTCGATCTTTGCTCAAAAAGAAGTCTAGAGGTAAAGGCCGTGACTTCGTTAGTAAGGTTCACCCTATGACAACAAGGGAATCAAAGGCCAACAATGGTGAGTCACATGCTGCTAATCTAAATACATGAGAAATTGGGAATCATAAGAGGGTCATTTGGAATCTAGAAGAGGAAATAGCGAAGGTAATAGAAAAAGACATTGCCTTAGGTGTGAACTTGCATGCTAAGAGACAGGGCAACGGGGAAGATAATCAACACCAGGATGACAGGGAGATTGATATGGATGTAGAGTGGAATCTGGAGGTAGAGGTAACAAAGGTTATAGAGACTAGAGCAGCCTTGGGTTTCAACTTTCATGGTAAGGAGGTAGAGATTGCAGAAATAGTGACCAATAAGGAAATGGAGGATGAAGCGAGATGTCAGATGTAATTGTGTGTTGGGTTTCGTTTTGGGGTTTCAGTTTTTTCATGTTAGCCATGTCTTGGAATGTTAGAGGGTTGGGTAAAGAGGTGAAGTGAAGGAAAGTGAGGAAAGTGGTGCTTTCTCATAATCATGTTGTTTTGTTTTTATAAGAGTTGAAGCTTGGTGTTTTTGACAGCTCTGTTATAAGAAGTTTAGAGGGTTCTCGGCTTTTGAGAGGGGAGGGGCTTGAGGCGACAGGTTCAGCTGGGGGTTTGATTTCTTTGTGGAATGAGGAATTATTTACTGTGACAGATTACATTTCCAACCAATGGTGCATTATTCTCATGGGAACTCTGATCAAACTGGACAAGCAGATAGTTATGTGCAATATTTACACTTCTAAAATTAAGAGTGAAAGAAAACAATTTTGGGGCTTTATTCTTAATAATCAACAGATGTTTAACCTACCTTGGTGTTTAGGAGGGGATTTCAACACATTCATGCATGAGTCGGAATGGAAGGAGGAGGGTTTAATGTTTGATCGGCAAGAAATTTTAGTAATTTTGTTCTTCAGGCAAGGGTAGTTGATATTCCCTTAAAAGGATCGGAATTTACATGGTCGAACAATAGGGAGAATGGCTCATGGGCTAGATTAGATAGGTTTCTGGTGTCCCTAATTATTCTAATGTGGTTCCCTAATCTTATTCAAAAGGGTCTTCCAAGGACGATTTCGAATCACAATGCCATTACCATCGGTGCTTCTTCAGTTTCATGGGGACCATGCCCTTTTTGGTTTTATAATGGGTGGTTGGAGGATAAGTTGTTAATGTCGGGTGTTAAAAAAGGATGGCTAGACTGCAAAGTAAATGGGTTAAGTAGTAGCATTTTGCAGTATAAGCTTAAATCAGCTAAGGGTTTCATCAAAAGTTGGTCTACTGAGAAGTGTAGAGAGAAGAAGTGTACCAAGGATTGTAAGGAGTGGCTGACTAAGTTAGAGGAGAAGGTTGCTAAGGATGGGTGGTTAGCTTTTTCGAGACAGGAAAGGCTTAAGATTTTAGAGGAATTTGGGAAGATTCTCTGTTTAGAGGAATGGGAGTGGAGACAAAAGTTCAGGATCAAATGATTATTAGAAGGTGATAGGAAATCTAGGTTCTTCCAAGTGGTGGCAAATGGGAGACGTTGGAATAATGCCATTGAGGACATATCTTTGGGGGGGGGGTGGTTGTGTGTGTGAAAAAATCTGGTCCAGTGGAGGTTTGAGAGGGGGTGGCTGAATTCTTTAAGTCGCAATACAAGAATGAGAGATGAAGACGTCCGACAATTTCAGGATTACCTCTTAAAAAACTATCGCCAGTGGAAAAGGATTCTTTGGAGAAGAAGTTTTCCAAGGAAGAGGTGTGGAGTGCATTTTCAAGCTGTGATGGGAATAAAGCTCACCAGTCCAGACGAGTTTAACTTAAATTTCATCAAGGAAAATTGGGAGGTGATAGAGGGTGATTTTCTGAAATTTCTTGATGAGTTCTATCAAAATGGGACGATTGTGAAAGAGATGAACAAGACATTCATAGGCGCTCTCATTTCTAAGTGTGCTAAGCCGTCAACCATGAAGGATTTTAGACCGATTAGTCTAGTGGGATCTCTTTACAAGGTTCTTGCTAAAATTTTGGCTAATCACATGAAGAGTGTTATGAATTCGGTAATTGGAGAAACTCAAATGACCTTCGTTAGGAATTGTTAGATTTTCGATAGCTTTGTCATAGCGGAAGAAATAATACATCATTGGAAAAAAAGTAAGGGAGGAGGGTTATTGGTGAAAATCGACTTCAAAAGAGCATACAATAGTTTGGATCATTCTTTTTTGGATTGGATGTTATGTGAGATGGATTTTGGTTGTAAGTGGTGTCATTGGGTTGAGTGTTACATCTCATCTCCAGTTATCTCTGTGTTGGTTAATGGAAGTCCGACACATCAATTCTAGATCGAAAGGGGCCTCCGTTAAAGGAATCCTCTTTCCCCATTTTTGTTTAATGTGGCAGTTGAAGGTTTGAGTCCCTTGTTTAGGAAAGCAGCGGACTTAGATTTGTTGAAAGGAGCGGTTTTTGGTAAGGAAGTGATACATGTTTTGCATCTCTAATTTGCAGACGACACCATGCTTTTCATTCAATCGAGAGTGGAGTATCTTATGAATGATAGGAGGATATTGAGATGCTACGAGTTAGCGTCTGGGCTGAAGCTAAATCTCCAAAAATCTTGTGTTGTGAAGGTTGGGAAAAGTGGGGAGAGGGAGGTGGACTGGGTAGCGAATTTCAGGTGTCATAAAGCTTCTTTGCCTATCGAGTACCTAGGCCTTCCCTTGGGAGGTCGTCCTTGTTCAAAAAATTTCTGGGCTGATTTGATTCGTCGTGTGGAATGTCGTCTAGCTCCTTAGAAAAAAAGTTGTTTCTTAACAAAGGAGGCAGACTTGTCCTCATTAAATCGGTGATGTCGAGTATACCAATCTATTTCATGTCTATCTTTAAAATGTCTATGAGTGTGGCCCAAAAGTTTGAAAGACTTCAGAGAAACTTAGAGGAGTCAATAAGAAGATCCATTCGGTTAAATGGAAGATTTTGTGCAAAGGTAAATTTAATAGGGGCTTAGGTATTGGCTCGGTTCTTTACAAGAACAAATGCCCCTTGGCTAAATAGTTTTGGAGATTTGGCTCGAAAGATTCACCTCTGTGGAAGAGAGTGATTTGTGCCAAGTATGGTGTGGAAAAGGGTATTCTCAAGTGGAACTGGAATTACGGTGCTAGTAGTTCAACATTCTTTAAAGCAGTGGGGGAATTGTTTTCCCAATGATCTTTATCGGCAACGATTTTGGAAGAATGTATTCGTGTTGTGGTAGGTAGGGGGGACAAAGTAAGATTCTGGTATGATATTTTGGTAGAAGGAACCCCCCTTCATTTAGCTTTTCCCAGGATTTTTACCCTGGCTGTTAACAAAACAGGGTGTATAACAGTCTTTTGGAAGAAGGAAAAATTGACTAGCAAGTGTGAGGTTGTTTTAAGGAGATCAAGCAGTGGAACTGTTTAAAAGATTGTCTAGACAATGTAATTGTAAAGGACCAATTCTAGATTTAATAGGGTGGAGCCATGACATAAAAGGTACCTTCTTTGTAAAATCGTTTTGGAAATGTTTAGAAGGACATCCAACTGGAGAGATGATGAACTTTATTGGTGTTTGGAAAGGGGTGTGTCCTCCCAAGATCGAGATGTTCCTCTGGCAGCTTCTCTATGGAAGAGTTTTGGTTAGAGATGTTTTAAAAAGGTTTGGTGTGCCAATGGGAGATCAGTTGCTGTGTCCTTTCTGCAATGTGAGTGAGGAAACAACTGATCATCTGTTTCTTTTTTGTATTTGGTATAGGAGCTTGTGGCAGCGATGTATGAATTGGTGGGGTATGGATTATTGTGTGTCAAGATCGTTACTTGAATGGTGGAAGGTATGGCTTGGTCTGCGTCTTGTTAAGAAGTCAGGAAGAGCTTGGATCTCTTTGTTCTTCGCTGTTGTTTGGACTCTGTAGGAGTCGAGGAACACTAAGGTTTTTAAGAATGAAGATGTTAATATGGTCCAAGCGGAGGATATGGTGCATTTTAGAGTTGCTTGGTGGTTCAAATTTTTGGGTGGAGGATAGCCGGATCCGATTACTCATATTCTGCTTAATATTAAAGAGAGTTGTATGAATGTGAGGAAAAAAAGCCTCTAAGGTCTGCAAATTGGATTCCCTCTCTTATTGAAGTTCTTAAATTTAATGTAGATAGATCGGCTAGAGGCTCTCCAGGCCTGACTGGTATTGGTGGTGTTTTGTAAAATTATAAAGGGAAGGTGCTATGTTTGTTTTCAGCTTCTATTGGTTTTGGTGATGCCATTTTGGCCGAAATTCTAGCTATTGTTAAAGCTATCGAGATTTGTGCTTCTAGACTAGAATTAGCAGGAAAGACGATTGTTATTGTTAGCGATTCGAGTAAGGCGGTTTCGTGGATTAATAATGATGGTTTTGGAAGTTTAGAGCATGCTCAGTTAATTTATGATATCTGAAGCTTTTTGGAAACCTTTAGCACAAATTCTATGGTTTTCAACTCAAGGGATTCTAATTCGTTAGCAAATCAGCTGGCTAAAAAAGGTTCCAGTTGTAGTGGGGAAAATGTGATTTGGAGTGTCTTTTGATTTGTTTGGTTCTGGTTTCTCTTCGTCTGTTTTTGTGTTGTTTGTCTTTGTTTTGTTTTGGTCTTGTTGTTTGGTGTTTTGCGTGGGTTCTTTGTTTTGCTAGTCTCTTTGATTGCTTGTGTGGCCTCCCTTTGGCCTTTAATAAAGTGCTTTTGCTAATCAATATATATATATATTACAGTTGTATCACCTTAAAACTTCACTAGAGGTACCTAGCTAAGTACTGTAATTAACTTCATTACATCAAATTATAACTTGATTGAAATTTCAAACCATAAAGAAGATGTAATCATGAATCAAGACTTTGATATCTTGATGATTTTTCTTTAATAAACCTGGGACTTGACAAATAATTGAGAGAAAAAAAAGATTAAAATTAAACTAGAGAAAAAATTATGATTAGAAGAGAATCAAGAGAAAAAAAAAATAATTTATAAGAAAATTGCAAATCACGCAGTGAAGAAAAGAAAATATAGTAAGAAAGAAAAGAAGGACATAAATACAGAAGAGAGAGAAGAAAAAAAATAAGATAAGGAAATAACTGAAAAAGGAAAGAAGTTTTTCAGTTAAAAAAATCTATAAAATTAATTAAGAGACTCATGCTTAATCTAAAATATTTAAATGTTATAAAAAATCTTTTTTCTTCTTCTAGGGTTTCTCTCTAAAACCCTAGTGTTAGAAGTAGACGGCTCTTGAAGATAGGTTTTCCGACGGTTTTTCTTTGGTTTCTACATTTTTCTTTCTAGTTTTTTACTATGGACCGGGATGAGATTGCTAGATTGTGCGCTTCACTTTCTATCCAAAGCAAAGAGGAAAAGTTATGGAGTGTTAGAGAGAATTTGAAGGTTTCGGCAGGAAAGAAACTTGAGTTGTGTCTTGTTGGGAAGATATTGTCAACCAAGCGCATCAATAGAGAAGCCTTTAGGGCAGTGATGCCGAAAGTCTGGCAGGTAAGTATGGATATTGAAGTGGTGCAAGATAATACTTTTCTGTTTTATTTCCGTAATCAAAGTGATCGTTATAGAGTCTGGGCGGGAGGTCCATGGTGTTTTAACAATAGTTTATTAGTACTAGAGAAGATTTCCGGGACTGGATATATTTGAACATTATCCTTTGATAAGGTGGAATTTTGGGTTCAGGTTGTTAATGCTCCTTTGATGTGTATGACGAAAGAGGTGGGGGAATTTTTAGGTCAACTTATTGGTGACCTGATGGATATGGATGTTGGAGCCTCAGGAGAATGTTTTGGGAAATATATGAATTTGAGAGTGGCTATAGATGTATCAAAACCACGGAAAAGATTCCTGAGAGTTGAATTACATGAGAGTGGAAGTGAATCCCTTCTACTTATCTGGTACGAAAGGCTCCCCGAATATTGTTTTCATTGCGGTATTATTGGTCATTCGTACAAAGATTGTCACATTCGAAAAGATTGAGCAAGAGGGGGGGTTGATATGGATTTCGATTTTGGTCCTTGGATGAGAGCGACGAACCCCCCAGGACAGAATAGAATGGTGGGTTAGAATAGTTCCGTCGGGGCATTACATTATACGAAAGGGTGGAGCTGGAGGAGGAATACATCAAAGACTTTTGATGATAAGCCTAACAGTATGAGGTTTCAAGCCGGAGAAGCTGGTAAGGAAGACTTGGATGGTCCAAATGGGAAACCGATGGATGTGGAAGGGAGGCGTAAAAATTCGTTGGGTGTTGTTGAGGGTCTGGATGACAGTAGGGTTGAACAGAATTCAATGAAGGAAGATTTAGTGGTGAGCAGTAAAGAAGCATTGAAAGATTGTGTGGAAGGAGGGGATGAGTTGGTTAAGATAACGTTGATGTATGGGAATTTGGGGGGTATAAATATGGAATTAAATGGGTCTAATATTATGCATGGATCAGTTGTGGCTCCGGTTCTTGTTAGTGTGAATCCTATTTCTAGTGGTGTTTCAACCGGGAATTCGAGTACGACTCAGGTGAATTCAGTTCTAGTTTCTGAGGCTGGGGGTGCGTCAATGGCTGGTTTGAAGAAAGGGAAATGGAAATGTTGGGCGAGAGAGGGAGGTTTACGGGCTCAGGGACCGGTGGCAGAGAGTCAATTAGAGAAGAAGTGTGATGGAGAAGATAGTAAGATGGACCAAGGGATTGCAGTTAAGAAACAAAGGAATGTAGGTGCTTTTTATCATGAATCAACTGAGATATCGGAGAGTCGGGAGGGGTCCCCGGCTTGTCGGACTCAATGAAAACATTATTCTGGAACGCTTAAGGTTTGGGAGGAAGTCGAGCGTTCTGTGTCCTGCATTTGCTTTTGTAGGAATATCGTCCCGATATTGTCTTCTTGATGGAGACTATTTGTGATCATAATGCGATGGAAGTTATGCGGATCAAGTTAGGTTTTGATGCGAAGTTAGTAGTGGATTGTGAAGGGAATAGTGGGGGTCTTTGTTTGCTATGGAAGGCGGAAATGGATGTGTCTCTTCTTTCATATTCTAAATTTCATATTGATACTGTGGCAACCTCTCTTAATTTAAAAAAATGGAGGTTGATGGGGTTTTATAGTCATCCAATTTCGTCTCAGCGTATTCATGGATGGACCCTTTTACGACGGTTGGTTGGTATGGTTTCTCTCCCATGGGTGGTAGGGGGAGATTTCAATGAAATATTGCATTTGTCTAAGAAAATGGGTGGTATGGCTAGACAGGAAACTCTGATGGAAAACTTCCGGAGTGTCCTTGAAGATTGTGGTTTGAAAGATTTGGGGTACTCGGTATCCCGTTTTACTTGGACGAATAGGCGTGGGCCTGATTAGCTGGTTTAGGAAAGGTTGGATCGTTGTGTGGGAAACGTAGATTGGCAGCTCTTGTTTCTTATTTGTTCGATTAAACACTTAGGTTTTTGGAAATCGGATCATAGACCGATCCTTCTTGAGGCTATGGAAGAGGGAGGGTTTCCGTTTGGTAAATGACAGTTCTTTTATGAACGATGTTGGGCGGAGAGGAGGGATTGTTTTGATTTGATTCAAAAGACGTGGAAGGAGGATGCAGGGGTTAATAACATGTAGAATTTAGTTAGTCGTTTATCAGGGTGTGCCAGAAAACTCCAAGATTGGAATCGGAAGACTAAAACCAATTCTCAAACTAATATTTCAATTAAGAAGGAAGAGTTAGCAAGGATTGCAGATGTTGATGGGGTGACTAATTCGGCTAATTGTAAGCAGGTAGAAAAGGAGTTAGATAATCTTCTTAGGGAGGAGGAAGTTTTTTGGAAGCAAAGATCAAAGGTTGCTTGGATTAAGGAGGGTGATCGAAACACAAGGTTTTTTTCATGTTAAAGCCACAGTCTGAAAACGGCGCAATTTTTTGAGAGTTTTGGAGGATGATAATGGCGTGGAATTCTGTAAGGAAGAGGACAAGGAAGGAATTATTTCTAAGTATTTCTCAGGTAGTTTCTCTAGTTCCATGCCGAGTAACAACCATATGGATTTTGTGCTTACTGCTGTTGACAAAAAATTACCTCTAGAGATGAGAAATTTCTTGGACAGGCCTTTTATGGCTGATGATGTTAGGGGAGCGTTGTTTCAGATGCAGCCTGATAAGGCACCGGGTATCGATGGATTTCCAGCTGATTTCTATCAAAAATTTTGGGGGATTGTGGGCGATGATGTGGTTAAGATTTGTTTAGAATGCCTCAATGATGGAAAATCTGTGGATTTGATCAATCATTCTCTGTTGTGCCTTATTTCGAAAGTTAAAAATGTGGTTCGAATGACAGATTTAAGGCCTATAAGTCTTTGTAATGTCATTTACAAGTGCGTTTCGAAGGCTCTTGCTAATCGTTTTCGGAAGGTTCTGAATTCTATAATTGACGATACTTAGAGTGCTTTTATTCCAGGAAGACTTATTACGGACAATGCAATGGTTGGTTTTGAGTGCTTGCATGCACTCCGAAGGAAGGTTAATGGTAAGAAGCGTGGCTTTATGTCTCTTAAGTTAGACATGTCTAAGGCCTATGATAGAGTGGAATGGTGTTTTATAAAAGGTATGATGAGGAGGTTAGGTTTCTCTAAGAGCTGGATTGCTAAAATTATGGGGTGTGTCAAATCAGTGACGTATTCTTTTATCCTGAATGGTAAGGTTAGAGGTTTTATTAAGCCTTCTAGGGGGTTGAGACAAGGAGATCCGCTTTCTCCGTATCTTTTCCTGTTATGTACAGAGGAACTTTCTAGTTTAATCTATAGGTCGGAAAGGCAATGGTCCTTTACAGGATTTCGTTATAGTAGACAGGGGCCGAAAATCACGCATCTCTTTTTTGCGGATGATAGCCTTCTTTTCTCCTGTGCTACAGTTGAAGAATGTGTTAATATTAAGAAGTTGTTAAAAGCCTATTTGGAAGCTTCTGGGCAGTCTATTAATTTCAACAAATCTGAGGTTAGTTTCAGTAAACAGATTTCTTCTTCAATCAAGGGGGAGTTGGTGCAAATTCTAGAGATGAAGGTTGTGGATCAACATGATAAGTATTTAGACCTTCCTTGTGTTACTAATATAAGCAAGCAGATTTTGTTTGATGGGATTAAAGAAAGGGTGTGGAAAAAGCTTCAAAATTGGAGTGGGCGTTTTTTCTCAGGTGGTGGTAGGGAGGTCCTTCTGAAAGCAGTTATTCAATCAATCCCTGTGTATTCGATGAATCTCTTCCGTCTTCCTGTTGCTCTCCTTTTTGCTCTTCATAGGTTGTGTGGAAATTCTGGTGGGGTGGCAGTGGGTCTAAGCGCTGATTACATTGGTGTACTTGGGAGGTTAAGGTCCATTCAGAAGGTGGTTTTGGGTTCAAGGATTTGGGGGCTTTTAATAAGGCCTTGCTTGCGAAACAAGTTTGGAGAATTAGTACAAATCCGAACTCACTGGTGGCTCGGGTCTTGAAGGGGTGTTATTTTCCGAAGGACACTCTCTTAGATGTTAAAAAACACAAGTCAGGATCGTTTCTGTGGAATAGTTTACTTTGGGGAAGGGAGCTGATTTTAAAAGGGTCTAGATGGAGAGTTGGTAGTGGGCGGGAGTTAAAAATCTATAAGGATCGCTGGATCCCGAGGCTGTCTACTTTCAAAATCATGTCTCTTCCTGTGCTGGGAGTTGAGGCAACGGTGGACATTTTAAAGTGTAGTGATGGGAATTGGAATGTGGATTTGCTGAAGCAGTCCTTTTCGGTGGAAGAGGTTGAAGCGATTTTGAGTCTTCCTTCGAGCAGGTATGTTTTGGAGGATAGCCTTCTTTGGCACTTTGATAAGTTTGGCTGCTATTCTGTGAGAAGTGGTTATTGGCTTGCTAAAGATTCCGTTTCGAAATCGAGTGTTTCGGGGTTGAATCCTCCTGAATCATGGTGGAAATTCCTTTGGCGTCTTAATATCCCGTAAAAAGTTAAAATTTTTATGTGGAAGGTGTGCAACAACTGGATTCCTACGATGGTTAATTTTTTGAGACATGGTATGGTTTTGGATCAGAGGTGCCCTTTATGTTTTAAGAAGCCTGAATCATCTCTACATGCCTTATGTCATTGTTCTGCTCTTAAGTTCATCCGTTCCAATTGTTAAAATGGGGCCTTCGTTAAGTTCAGGAGCTTTGATTCCTTTTTCGATTTTGTGCTGGAGTGTAGAGATGAGTGTAGAGATAAGATTGATAGGAGGTGTTTCGAATTCTTATGCATTGTTTGGTGGAGGATTTGGTTTCGTCGGAATCAAGGTGTTCGTGCGCAGGTTAATCTTCCAGCTGATGAAGTGTTGGATTGGGCGTCAGATTTTATTCAAACTTATAGAGCTGCCAATGAGGTTGAGAAATGTCTCCCTGTTATTCAGAGTGTTAAGCCACGTTGGATGGCTCCTTCTGCTGGTTTATTCAAGATCAATACTGATGTGGTGCTGAATTTTGAGAATAAAACTACTGGTATTGGTGTGGTTATTCAGAACAATGAGGGTTTTGTGATGGCTTCCCTTTGCCAATCTGTCAAGGTTGCTTTTCCTCCTCAGGTTGCCGAGGCTTTGGCAATCCTCAGAGGCCTGAATTTGGCGGTTCAATCAGGCCTGGTGCCTTGTTGTGTTGAATCAGATGCTTTGTCGGTTATAATTGAGATTGGTGGAGAGGTTTTGTCTTGTGCTGATATTGGTGTGGTGATTCATGACATTCGTCTTTTGTTGAGATCTCTCAACGTTTCTAATGTTTTGTTTGTTCCTAGATTAGCTAATAGTGTTGCTCACAACCTTGCTAAGCTTGCGCTTGGTTTTGAGGGTGAGTTTGTTTGGTTGGAAGACTGCCCACTAGCGGTGGAAAGTCTTGTTGTGGGTGATTACCCTACTTCTTTGTAAGTTTTTGCTTTGTTTTGAATGAATCTCCTTTCTCAAAAAAAATAAAAAAAATATTGAAATGTTATTGATCTAAAGGCTACAAAATCGTGTCAAAAATTGTGTCCCCCTGATCATTCCCCTATATATATACATACATATATATATATATATATAGATCGGGAGGGATCGGAGAACACAATTTTTTACACAAAATTTGACACGATTTTTCAGTTATTGAATCTATGAGATATGGATGGCTTAGATTTATTAAATTGGTTTCATTTTTTATTTTTACTCTTTTATTTAAGATTTTTTTTTCTTTTCTCTATCCTCTCTCACATATTCACTTTCCTAATTAATATTTCATCTTCCTCTCTCTTATGTATATTTTTCCTCTTTCCGATTAATTTTCTATTCTTTTTAATCTTCAGTATGTTTTTCTGTTCTCTTTAAAACATGGCACCTTCATTCTTCAGTATGTTTTTTTGTGTTGTCAAATTTATTTATTTATTTGTTTACTTTCAATTCTCCTCCT
Organism: Acer campestre; assembly: GCA_954870605.1. NCBI lineage: Eukaryota > Viridiplantae > Streptophyta > Magnoliopsida > Sapindales > Sapindaceae > Acer > Acer campestre. Next base: position 13,407 of record CATOZR010000109.1, read on the forward strand.
TTTTTTTTTTCATTTTTTTTTTCATTTTTTTTTTAAAGTATTACACTATTAGATAAATCGGGGTTTTTCGGGAGAAGGGGAAAGACTTGAACCTGTAACTTTTCGTGGTGCAGATGTGATGGGGTTTACCACCGTACCAGCCTCATTTCGTCGTTCACTTTCAATTCTTAGAGTAATGCTATACATTTCAATTCTTGAATGATGTGATATCAATCAATTCTTTCACAGATATAGAGAGGACTTTTTGATTTTAAGAGTGAAAATTAGTTATTTTAGATTTATATGCTTTCAAGGAACCCATGTTAGTTCTTGAATAATTTTGCAATACCCACAAAGTCTTGCACTTTAACGTAATTTCTGATTAGCTGAGTAAGAGTATTTGACTTGTTAACCGTGTCCGTCTGGAAGATCATTAGCATAGCATTGTAAATAAAATTGAAAAGGTTGCTTGGACATAGTCACAGTCTTTGAATTTAACCGATGAAATGTCTAGGATTCTTTTATTTCTTGTTTTTTTTTTCGGAACATATATTTTCTTTCTTGTTTTTGACTGGTTTACATATGCAACTAATTATATATCATGAGAGAGAGGAGAACATTAAAAGGGAAGAGGAAAAAAAAAAGTAAGAGAGAGGAATATGAAATATTAATTAGAAAAATAAATTTATAAGAGAGAATAAAGAAAATAAAAGAAATTAATGATAAATAAAGGAGAATAAAAGAAAAAAGAAATCAATTTATTAAATCTAAATCATTCATATCTCATAGAGTTAATGGCTGAAAAATTGTGTCAAATTTTATGTCAAATTATGTGATTGTATCCTCTTCTTCTATTACTTCTGCGGTTTCTGGCCACGTGGTGGCAAGGTGGGCTGCACCCTTAACTAAAGATGCGGTAGTTCAAGTCGATGTTCAGCTTATTGGGATTGGGTTGGTCATTCGTGACTCAAATGGCCAGGTCTTTGCCTTTTCTGTGTAGTGGTTTACTACTTGCTTCCCTCCAAATGTGGCAGAGGCTGCAGCAATCTTGAGGGGGGTTAGATTTGAAATTGATTCTGGTCTCACTCCCGCTGTCCTTGAGAGTGATGCGAAAGGTGTTGTGGACATGACCAACTCTAGCGTTGAGCTTTGTGCTGACATTGGTATTATTATTGGGTATATTTTAGCCCTTGCTAGTCAGTTTAATATTCTGTTTGCCTTTGTTCCTAGGATTGGGGATTTTTTTTTTTTTTTTGGGGGGTGGGGGGTGGTGGGTTGGTGGTGAAATGGGGAAATGAGAGGGGATCGGGATGATTTTCATCCCAAAATTGAAATGGGGCCCCATTTCCCCATTTCCCCCAGAATTATATTGAAATGGAGATGAGAATGGGGTGGGGGAGGTTCGCCATCCCCATTTCCCCATTTCCTCATTACCCCCCAAACATATATAAATATAATTATAATATATATTTTTAATTTTTTTTTTATTCTTTGAAAACCCTAACTATATATACTCATTTATTATTTTTAAAGACAAAACCTAAAACCTAAATCTAAGAGCATCTCCAATGCAAAAGTGGCTTGTATACCAATAATTATTGACATGGCAACAATGTCAAGAGGCTTGCTTCTTATGTGGCATAAAAATAGACTTGATAGACAATCAATTCAAAATTTTGTCTCCAATGCTTCCGTCTAAAACATAATTTTTTTAATGATGTGTCCATTTTTTTTTCTTTTTTTATTTTATATTTTATTTCCTTACCAAAAATATATGAAAAATTAATGTCAGTTTTAAATGTTTGCTGAGTCAACCTAAAAAATAGGTGTGCAACAGACCGTCTGAAAGTGGACGGTCATGTTGACAATGTCTAATATTTTTTTTGCCACGTCAGTTTGAGGATGAATATACACGGTTGCATTGGAGACACAATTATTAACATAATGTCTATTTATCCTACGTGACATCTTTTTTTTTTTTTTTTTTTTTCACAAGCTACGCTTGCATTGGAGATGCTCTAAAATCTCCTCTCAATATTTGTAATGGAATGTTTGTTTTTTTTTTTTTAATTTAATTTGTAATTTTTAGTCAAATGGGGAAATGAGAGAAACGGGGAAAAATGAGGAAAATGGGGAACTGGGGTTAGGGATGGATATACCTCCCCTCAAAATTCTCCATCCCCATTTTCCCCAAATGGGAAAATTAGAAGGGTCTGGGAAGTGGGGATGGGGGGACTTATATCCATCTCTGTTCCCCAAATGTGTATCTGATGAGCGTCGTTTGTGTACTCAACAAAATGATATTTAGATGTGTTTGTTTAGAAAACCGATTTTTCACCACTTAGATAGAAAATTAGTAAAGTGGCAAGTGGGATTCGTTCCACAGGGAATTAGAGTGATTAGTTGAATAAATTAACTAATCTATATGCAATAAAATAAATCATAAAAATATGGATGAGTGAATGGGTTGTCAAGCCATCAAACATACATGAAAAATAAACCTAATAAACTAATAAAAGAGTACTTAACAATTCTAGATAAGATAAATGGAATTAACAATTAAGAGAATAGCTAGGGAATTAATGGGATCACAAATGAATTACCGGGAAATGCTTATCAAGCTACCTTAGTGAACGAATCTCGTAAATGTTAACCAGTTGATTTCTAAAATGTGTTTAGGCCATAATTATGAACCCTAAACAACTTCCCACCGCAATGCCTAACCGATTAAGGAAAGGGGGTCACGGCGGGATCGGTTTGTTACAATTAACGGTTTAGATTATCGCGGTTGATATACCCTCCGACAATCTATCCTAGTCACTATGTTCTCAATCCATCAAGGTTGTCAATCCAATCAAGATTATATAACAAATTATTCTAAGCAAGATTATAATCAACTAGTGGGTATATATGTCAATTATATAATGCATAGAATCTAATTATAAAATGAATAGAACACAAATAGAAATTAAAATATATAAAAGCTTAAGCAAATCCCAATCCAAATATTCTCACATCAAAACCCTAGAAAGGGGATTTAATTACACATATTACAATCAAAGGGAAGGCAAGTAAAAGATTAGGAAATCACCCATGGGCCACCTTTTGTAAGCTTGATCCTTTCCTTGCCTTTGATGCTCCTTGTGTAAAGAGTGGATGATGATGATGTGTCTAGATAGGTGGAGTCAAATGGAAAGTGACTAAGGAGATTTGTGGAGAAGATGGGAAGAAAAGGAATGATTAGGGGAGGTAATCTAGATGTTAAGTTTAGGTAGGAGAGAAAATGGAGAGAAAAGGAATGGTGGAGAAAGGAGGTTTCTTGGTGGTCAAGAGTTGTCTAAAAGAGGAAAAATAGTGATGTATTTATAGGTGTGAAAAGCTAGGATATGAAATGGGTATGAAATGACAAGAATACCTCTCTTGAATGCCATCACTGGAATTCCTACGCTGGAATTTCAACGTGGTCGCCACTTGTCCTGGTGACCTCAAATGACGACCTTTCATGGATTCTTCTGTCGCCATGGCGACCTCATGGCGACAAAGTGGCGACCATTCCCACTTTGGAATTCCTACGTTGGAATTCCTATGTGGTCGCCATTTGCAAGTGTAGGTCGCCATGGCGACCTCAAGTGGCGACCCTCAAAATGTAAAGAGGTCGCCACTTGCAACATCAAGGTCGCCATGGCGACCATAAGTGGCGACCTTGCCTTGTTTGTGAGAAGTCACCATTTGTAGAGGTAGGTCGCCATGGCGACCCCCAAGTGGCGACCAAATGGCGACCTTCTGATGACTTGAAGAATCCTCTGTCGCTATGGCGCCCATGTAGCGACCTCCTTATGTCTAAGTGGCGAAAATGCCCTGTTTCTTCCCATTTGTGAGCCTTTTTGCACCCAAGTCCTCATCTTCATCCCAAATGCTCTTGAAACCTAATAAAACCTGAAACACTTGATTTTACACCATTAAATCACTGGATAATGCCCAAGAATCAAACAAAAGGAGAAGGAAAAAGGGGCTAAAATCATACCAATTTTGGTTCGATCAGTATCTCTCATTCCCTCCCTTTGAGAGGTGGTTATTAAAGGCTTCCATATTTATTATATATATATACGGGAGCGATCGGGGGACACAATTTTTGACACAAGATTTAACATGATTTTTAAGCCATTCGATTTACGAGATTTGAATGGCTTAGATTTAATTAATTGATTTCTTTTTTATTTTCTTCTACATTATCTATCATTAATTTCTTTTCTTTTTTCTCACCTCTCTCATAGATTTACTTTCTAATTAAAATCTTATTTATATTTCCTTTTCCAATTTATATTTTCCTCTTCCTCTATATTGCGTATTAATGTTCTCTTCTCCCTCATGAATCATGATATATAACTTGCATATGATTTCTTTAGTATACTTTAAATGGTTCTATAATTTATGTTAAAATAAAGACATTACTTTTTTTATGAACAAATTAGACCGGGATGAAAGAGTTTTGTATATAGACATTAAAAAAATTTTAGTTGATCATGTTATATTTTAATATTAATTACTATGTGACTAATTCCTTTATATTATAAGTGTCTTGATTTTTTTTTATATACACAATAGATAATTTTTTTTATTGGGAATACAAAATAAAAGAAACCAACAACTAAAAGGCAAGGTAGATAAACTTAAATAATAATAATAATAATAAAACAATTGGAGAAGAAAGAATTAATTGACGGTGTACATCTAAAGAACCGAAAGTCAACAAAAAACAAAATTGACGATACAAAAACATACCGGAGATGTGCCTTGTTTATACATTATTGAAACGTGAAAGTTTATTATGTGAGTATTTAAAGAGAATTGGAAGAGAAAAATATAATCTGAAAGAGGAAATATTAATAAGATTTTAATTAGGAAAGTAAATCTACGTAAGAGAGAAAAGAAAAAAAAATTAATGATAGATAATGGAGAAGAAAATAAAAAGAAATCAATTTATTAAATTTAAATCATCCAAATCTCATAAATCCAATGGCTTAAAAATCGTGTCAAATCTTGTATCAAAAATTGTGTCCCCCGATGCTCCCGTAAATATATATATATATATACATATTTTCTATTGTCAATTTTTCTTGACAATAAATATATCAGAACGAAGAATGTGAACCACTAGATAATTAAATGTGGACAATAATATATTTATTAAAGTTAGATAATTGCATTGAAGATGATTTTTCTAACTTTTTATATATCTATCCTATGTGGCACTCAATTTTCTCTAAATGCATATTTGTATTGAAGATGCTCTAATGATTGTTGTTTGAATGATTATAAATATAAAAGAAATGAAAGGAAATCAATCTTATTTGGAGGGGAAAAATAAATAAATTCATTTTATTCTATTTACGAAAATAATATTCTTTCCATAATATGAATACCCAATATTAATAGGGTCAGTTTTGAGATATTGAAAAAATCATTAATTCTGGATTCCTTTCCTTCATTTTCCTCCCAAATTTGGGTGGAAACCAAATTGGGTGAAACAAGTAGAAATTATCCCTCATTTTCCTTTCCTTTCCTTTTCTTTCTCATTTAACAACCCAAACAAGATATTAGAAATCCATCAAAATCCTTTTCTTTCCTTTCTCTCTTATTCCATCAAACCAAACATAATGTTAATTCATATATAAATAGTGCTGGTACCGAGCCTTCAAATATTGCAAATATCATTTGTTCACTGGCTTAGAGTTTATATATACATCACCAATGTCATTGTTTTTGCTGTTTGCTGTGTTTATTTTTCTCAGTCATAGCATCGAAGGTGTTAAGGAATTGCCCAAACATGTACAGCAGACACTTCAGGTATCTCATGCGTTCAATCACTATCAAACTAAATTGTTATATCTTAAGTCCTTTTATTTGTTTACATAGGAATACTTTTTTAAAATTTCTTGTGTAGCTGGTATGGATACCTTGCATATTTGGGTTGTCAAGTAGGGATGACAAAATTATCTACGGATACGGGTATCCATAAGAATCCGCTCCATTTAAAATGGGGATAGATACTATTATTTTGGGGATGGAGTAGGGATGGATGCCATCCTAATATTCATTTTATTTTTGAGGATGGGGATGGGTATCATGTATGGATATCCATCCCCATCCGGATCCATTATAGTTTTTAATATTTTAAAAATATAAAAAAATTATTAATTCTAATTATATAAGTTTATTTATTTATTTTTATTTATTTTTATTTGAACTTTATTGGATGTATTTGTTTTTTCCTGTAAATAGGATAAAATATATCATTACACATGTTAGTTACATTTTTTTTTTCATCAAATATGGATATAGATGAAGCGGGGATGGATATCTCTACCTCAATCCGGGGATTATTTGAATCCACTCCGCTCACTTAAAAATGTGAATGAAAATATATATTTCAAACGGATACAAAGATGGATATTGGGGTATTCATCCCCATCCGATCCATTGTCATCGGGGATTAGGATTTGAGAGGATCAACCCTTGTTTGCTACGTTGGAGGAAAGAATCTTGTTCATTTTATTGACCTATATATAGAATTTTCACCACACATTTGACTTAGATGGGTATTACTAAATTTACCCAAGGCCCACATTTCTCATTTATTAAGAATTGTGATATTTACTCCTTGAAATATGTATGAATCACTACTTTCATAATTTCCTCGGGCTGGCCATAACCTTACTTTCAATTGTAAATAAAAAACTTTATTGTGCACTCGATTGTACTCCTTGATATATATATATATATTATATAAATTTGGATTTTTAGTAGGGGGAGAACTTGAACCTACGACCTTGTGGTGTAGGTGTGAGAAGTGTACAACTTGACTAACTTTATCTTGTCTACTCTTTGATATTGAATTTCTCTATATATATATAAATGGTAGTGGTAATGCTTCAAAAAAAAAAAAAAAAATGAGAATGGTAGTGATATATCATTCATTTTGAACTAATTTACATTTGTAGTCACAGGATACCGAAGAATATGAGTGTGTGGATATATACAAACAACCAGCCTTTAATAATATTCTACTAAAGAACCACAAAATCCAGGTATATATATATTCTTTTCATAAAAAAATCTGGTACATAGAAATTAGTTATATAAAATGTTTATCAAGTTTAAATAATGATACAAATTTGTGAATATTATACAGATGAATCCGAGTTTTTTGCCGAGTGTCAAGACGAACCATGAATTACTATTCAGTTCCAAAATCCTTAGTGAAGGTTGTCCAATGGGAATGGTACCTATCCAAAGAACTCAAGTTGATAATCTGACAGATTTAAACTCCATCTCCAGATTACATCTTGGAAATATTCAACCACTTACTAATACAGCCCCAGGTAGACATGTAAGTATTACTAGTCACGGTTTTTTTTTTTTTTTTTTTTTTTTTTTTAGAAAGTATTAGTACTAGTCATGATTAATTTCTTATTTTCATGAAATAATGTAAGTTAGAATATCAACGATTTTGAATATCAACGATTTTATGGTTATTTACTAGAAAATCTATAGACTTATATTTGATTATAAGAATGGTTTTCTTGACCTATTAAGGAAAAGAAAAATCAATATTATTGTATTAATTATAACAATACCTTTTTTTAATTTTTCATTTTATTTATATAATATGATGTCATAGCTTGTTGTAAATTTTATCTATTGCATGTACTCAGTTTGCAGCTTTGTACTTAATGGGGGGAAAAACCGTGCACGGAGCCAAAGCTGGAATAAGCTTATACAACCCACCAGTTAAAATGAATCAAATTAGCATGTCCCAAATTTGGATTGAAAATGGACCGCCAGCTGAACTTAACAGCATACAAGTTGGTTGGGCAGTAAGTCATGATTTCATTTGTATCAAACTATATTTGTTAAAAATTCTTTTGAAGATAAAATGATTGTTTACACATGTTTTAGGTGCATCCACTCATTTATGGGGACAACCGTACCCGAGCAACTGCTTATTGGACGGTAAGAATCCCTTATATCTTTTATGCTTAATTTGTTGTCGTTGGCTCTTTCAATCTTATACAATTCATCTTTTTTTCTCTTAATACAGGCAGATGGCTCTCAAAAAACAGGTTGTTATAATACTATATGCCCAGGGTTTGTACAAGTGCATCCTCAATATCACCTTGGTCAAGCATACGGGGCAACTTCTGTGATTGGTGGAAAACAATATATTACTCAACTTTTGGTATATCTGGTATTGAATATTTGCTCTACTTCCTCACAATTGTTTAATTTCTTCATTTGATCATATTATGATTAGCAATGTATTAAAAGAAAAACATTTGTTTAAAAATAGAGCATTAACTTTTACAGGATAAAGAATCGGGTAACTGGTGGCTGGTCTTTGACAATGGCATTAAAGTGGGGTATTGGCCTAAGGAGCTTTTTACTCACTTGAAGAAAGGAGCAACATATATTCAATATGGTGGATGGACTTATAACTCTCCGGATGGAGTGAGTCCACCTATGGGGAATGGTCATTTTCCTGATAAAAACTTTAAATCGTCAAGCTTTGTTTCACAAATGCAAATTGTGGATACATCTGACCGATTAGCCGATATTGACGGATATTTTGCGGGGAATTTTGTTGATAACACTAATTGTTATGATAAAATTTTTTTGGGAGACCAAGGTAGTGTCATGGGACAGTGTATAACTTTTGGAGGACCGGGCGGGAAGTGTGGTACTTGACAAGTTGAGTGCTTACAAAGAGGAAATCATTTGAAACTTGAATAATTGTTATCCAACATTAATATTATAAAAGTAATTTATTCCTTGATTTCTTATTATTCTTATTATTCTTATTTTACATTAATTGCACGACTTCATTGCATCTCACCCCACAAAGAATACATACAATGATACAAACATGAATTAAATCGAATTTCTAATCCTAAATTGAGAATCTAAGAGCAGTTCCCACCCATATTCTATCTCTATCTCTAAAATAGAGTTTCGAAAGAGAATATTTCCTCACTATTCCATCTCTAACAAATTTCTACTCCCACCATGCCCTTTGTTCTTATCTCTATTTCTATCTTCAAATGACTTAGATTTAGACTAATTTTCTCATATTCATACGCTAATAAAAACAAAATATTTTACCATTTTTAGACCCATTTCAATATGTTTGAAAGTGAAAAGATATTTTTGCCCTTCAATTATTCAAATTTACCTACAAAGCTTCTATGGTTTTGAATGATAGAGGGTATATGTGTCATCTTAATTTTATTTTCTAATTTATAATTTATTACACATTAGAATGACATTTGTACCCATATATATATATATATATTTTAAATTACATCTACTATATATACCAAATAACATGAATAAGGATAAATATGTGTTTTTATTTATAGAAGAATAGAGTTTCCTGCAATTTGGCTTTGTATTTTTGTACAATTCGAGAAGGTTTGATTGTCATTTTGTCATGAATGATGCATCATTCAATTTTTTTGAAAGTCTGAAGACCGAAGCACCCCTTCCTGATTTAAAGTTGTATGGAAAACCGGCCTTGTAAATAACCAAACAATCATGGGTATATATGTCATTTACGATTTTTATTTTTTTAAGAAAAGGTGCTGTTGTTTAACACTTCGAATGGATTAAATGCATCCTTAACTAAGAGCATCCCCAAAAGACTCTTCTATTTCTACTCTTCAAATGTCTATTTGCTTACCTATGTGGCAATTTGATGAGTGAAAAAAGAAAAGCTCTTCCAAAAGACTCTTCAATTAGAAATAAGTTTATATTATTTTAATGAAAGTGCTCAAATTCCCCCCTCCCCACTAAAAAATCTAATTGCCCTAATAACTTTTCATGTTATTTATATGCTATTATTAAATATTCAATATTAGTCTTGTTTTAAAGATCTACATGAGACCTTTCCAGTGGTATAATTTTTATGATGATATAATTTATAAATTAAAACTTATTATATATTAATTGAATTTAATTAAAAAGATAAAAGATATAAATGTTAAATATTAATGATGATGTGATATAAGAAATAATATAATAATAATTGAAGAGGGAGAAGTTGCTCTTCAATATTGAAGAGTGAGAAGCAAAATCTCATTTGAAGAATCTCATTTGAAGAGTCTGTTGGAGGCATATATGCTGACGTGGCTCGTTTAATTTTTTGATATATCTTATTTGAAGAGTCTTTTGGGGATGCTCTAAGTTCCTTTGTAGTTTGTAACTCTAGGGTTACAAAACTCTTGAGTCTTGATATACAGTATTTATGGAAATGGGCTCTCTATTATTAAAAAAAAATAAAAAAAATTTCTTTAATATAAAGTATAGCACAATAGGAAACTAATAAATACTCTTTTGCCATGTTTGTTACATGTGATAGGATAGGACTAAAATTAGTCCTATATCCTATTTTTGTTGCCTGCATGGGATGAAATTATTTAATTATCCCACCAATGTGGAGACTAATTAATTCCACCACAAATGGTGGGACTAAAATTACTCTCACTACTTAATACTTTATTATTTTTTTCTTTTTTCTTTTCAATTTTTTTTATGAGATTAAAATATAAATATATTTTAATAATTAATAAAATAATTTATTCAATACATTTTAAAAATAATAATTTTTAATTTTAACAAATAAAATTAAATATTATATTGTTTAAAATTGGTTTTAAATATTAAAATTATTTTTAAATATTTTAATTTTAATTTTCATAATTTAATTTAAATAATTATTTTAACAAGTACAATTCTAATCAACCATTTTCCTCAGGTGAGATGAGGCTATTTAGTCCCATATTTAAAAAAAAAAAAATTTATTCTCTTATTTTTTGATTTAATTATAAAATTTTATATTTATTTAATATATCTTATAATAATATTTAAAAATATTTTTTAAATATAAAATATTAATTAAAAATATTATTTTCATTAATTTTAATTTTAAATATATATTTTTTAAAATTTAAATAATTAATTTATTTAAAAATAATTTAATTTGATTTTATATTAATCAATTTCACACTGTATTAAATATATGATAAAATTATTTCTTTTCATTTTTTTCTAATCTTACTACATTAAACAAGATATATGACTATTTTAATCCAATCACATACAACACCAAACATCACATCACTAGTTTTAGTCCAATCTTATCTCATCCAATCCAATTCCAAGAAAATAATTCTATCATATCCCGCACACCAAACGAGCCTTTTAATCTTTTGTATTTAGAGTGGCTCTATTGCTACCCATAAAAAAGTTCTCACTATGCCTATCGGCTTCCTACAACCATTATTAATAAGTAAAAATTATTACTTTACTCTCTCTACATGATCTACATCCCATGTAACACCGAAATTAACCTTAAAATTGATACTCATTTTAATTAATTTGTTTGCCCTCTAAACCCTATTTACTGTTTTATTACTTAATCAAACCAAGACAACAGCCCTCCAGTCAAATCATGTGACAAATCCTAAAAATTTAGAAAAGAAAATTAGTTTTTGTTTTTTTAGCGTTTTTTAATTGTCAAGATATGTTTATAATATTTAATCATTAAAAACTGTTATTATTTAATATTTAATTAAATAACATTTTTTTTTATACTTAATTTATACACCACCTCCCCCGCCACTGTCGGACCACACCCCGCTGCCGCCGGCAGGAGGTGGAGGGTGGCCACCGCAGTCCAGCCACCCGCCACCCTGCCCACTTATGATATTAGGAATTGAACTTGAGTCCTCAAGTGAAAAGTTGTAAGTTTTTACCACTTGACTACAAAAGTTGATTTGTTAACAATTGAACAATATTACATATAACCTATATGAGTTGTTAGAAAAGAAAAAAAAAAAAAAAAAAAAGAACTCTTGAATTTATTCAACTAATCAAAATTCTAATTTCTACAATAGACATATATTAAAAATTATTTATTGATGTATGTTTGGCTTTTAGCCTTTTAATAAAATTCTGTTGTTTAAAAAAAAAAAAAAAATACTTATTGAAACTTTTAATAAAATTATATTTTTTAAGACATATACAGTCGAGTTATTGGTCAATACTCTATGGTCATGTTAGACATCAAGCCAATATCCATCAGCTTGATAATAACAACTCTGCAGAGGAATTAGATGACAGCAATCTTGTGGAGATGAATGGTGTCCATATTGAGCTGTGAGCCTTTAGCCGTCAGAATATCACCTTCAGCTCATAACAAGATTCTCAGCTGACATCAACTGACAGTAGCCAATAACAGATTCATGCCATGTCAGCTGAATCAGTTACAGATTGTTGAGAGCACAAGTTCTGTGCTTCTTCTAATTCCTGATTCCGTTATTGTTCATTGAACCTGTACATGCACAAATCTCTTACTGCTTACTGAACCTGGACATGTATATATAAGAGCATTGTATTGATAATTATCATTCATTCAATCTCAATAAAATCTGAGATAAATTTCTCCCAAAATACTCTGTTTCTCTTTGATATTTCTCCCGCTTTATACTTCTTTATATGGTATCAGAGCAACTATTGACTAACTGTCAATGGCAACCTCTAGTTCAGTCGATCTGTCAGGAGCTGCTAGTGAGCACAGCAATGATGGATCATCGAAGCAGAAACATAAATCACCAACAAATCTGAATTTCAAGCTTCCTATCAAGTTTGATCGTAGCAATTACAATTTCTGGAAACTTCAAGTTCTGGCCGCTGTTCTTGCATTTGATTTGGAAGATTTTGTACTGAATCCTAGCAAGTGTCCATCGAAATTTGTTCAACATAGTAGAGAAGGATCTGATGAAGTTACTCAATCATTAAATGAGGATTATCTTGCCTGGAAGAAGACTGATCAGCTCTTTGTCTGCTGGCTCTTCTCAACATTAAGCGAATCAGTTTTTGGCCAAGTCACTCATTGTACAACCTCGTATGATATTTGGAAAACTCTTGAGAATCTCTTTGCTCAACAATCCAAAGCAAGAGCTCTTCAATTGAGACATGATATTCAGAACACAAAGAAAGGAAACCTTTCAATCAGTGAGTACATATTGAAAATGAAAACTCTCAGTGAGAGTCTTGCAGCAGCAGGCCAACCTATGTCAGAAGAGGAATTAATTTCTTAGATTCTTAGAGGTATTGGTCTTGAGTATGATGCAGTCGTTGTTACTATCACAGCCAGGCAAAGAGAAATCTCGTTAGAAGAAGCTCAATTTCTTTTAATGAGTTATGAGAGCAGACTTGCTCAATATCACACAACTATGACTCTGGACTTCTCTCAAGCTCAAGCACACTACTCAAATTTCAGAGGAAGCAATATGAGAGGCAAATGAAGAGGCAGAGGCCGTGGTCAAAATAGAGGTGGATCTAGGTTTGTCTGCCAATTATGTGGAAAAACTGGTCATGTTGTTTCCTCTTGTTTCAAAAGATTTGATCAAGCGTTTCAAGGGCTTAGTATGCAAAGTATGCAACAAACACAGCAAGGAAATGGCAGTGGTCAGAGTTACAATGGAGCTAGACAATCTAACAACAGTATGAACAACTTTCAGGCTCATACTGGGCAATATTGCACAGAGTCATTTCAAAACAACTCAACCAACAATACAAATCCTGGAGCTTACTCAAACAACTGTGTGAATCCTGGAGCCTTTATTGCCTCATCAAACACTATTGTGGATCCGGCTTGGTACATGGACAGTGGTGCCACAAACCACATCACTGTAGATGCTCAAAATATCACTAAGAGATCAGATTACAAAGGCAGTGATAAGCTGTCAGTAGGTAATGGTGCTAAACTTAATATTTCGCATGTTAGCTCCTCTACTGTCAGCTCACACACTATACCACAAACACCTTTGTTTCTGAATGATATATTGCATGTGCCTGCCATTACCAAAAACCTTTTGAGTATCTCACAATTTACAAAAGACAATGATGTAGTTGTTGAATTTAATTCTGAATTTTGTGTGGTTAAGGACATGAAAACGAAGAAAGTTCTCTTGCAAGGGGAACTGAAACATGGCCTGTATCAGCTGGATATTTCCACAGCTAAAGAGTCAAGTCATTCAAAGCTTCAGACTTTTCTTGCATCAAACAATCTCGAGTCAAATAAGTGTTCCAAAATTGGTTGTGTAAATTCATTGTGTCTTTGTTCAAAATTTAAGAGTAGTCATTGCAAGTCTGTAAACACCTCTTGTATAGCTTCTAGTTCCAAGTTTGATGACAACATTGCTGTTAACTGTGTGCCACAGCAGCCCTCTCTGTCATCTCCTCAGGTGTTTCATGTAAATACAATAAATACCTGCAATGATTTACAATCTACAAATCATGATTCCTTGCTGCATGTATGGCATAACAAATTAGGACATCCCTCATTTACTATCGTTAAACAAGTTCTAGGACATCTAAAACTGCCCTGTAAACCACAATCTGTCTTTGATTTTTGTGATGCCTGTCAATGTGGGAAGGTACATCAACTTCCATTTGCCTCTTCCAAAACTGTCTTCAAAGCTCCTTTAGAAATGATCTTTACAGATGTTTGGGGTCCTTCACCACACAATTCAAGTCAAGGTTTCAAGTATTATGTCTATTTCATTGATGCTTATTCAAGGTTTACTTGGATATATCCTCTCACTCTTAAATCTCAAGTCAAGGATGTGTTTACTATCTTTCAAAAGCATGTTGAGTTAGCTTTTGATCGAAAAATCAAATGTGTTCAAAGTGATTGGGGAGGTGAATATAGGCCCTTAGCTAAATATCTAGAGCAGCTAGGAATTGCCTTTAGACACCCTTGTCCTTACACCCACCAACAAAATGGAACCTCCGAGAGAAAACATAGACACATTGTTGAGATGGGGCTTACTCTTCTTGCACAAGCAAAACTGCCTCTTCATTTTTGGTGGGAAGCTTTTCACTCAGCTGTCTATACCATTAATCGATTGCCAACACCTCTCCTCAATCATATGTCTCCTTTTCAACTTCTGTTCAAGCAAAATCCTGACTATAATTTCCTCAAAACTTTCGGTTGTGCATGCTTTCCATTTCTAAGGCCTTACAATCAACATAAATTTGACTTCCATTCTATTAAGTGTTTGTTTATTGGCTATAGTGACACTCACAAGGGTTACAAATGCCTACATCCAAGTGGAAGAGTCTATTTTTCTAGGAATGTTATATTCAATGAAACAGATTTTCCTCACAACATTTTGTTTCCTTCTTGCTCATCTTTTGTCCAACCTCAGTCCAGCCTACCAATTTCCATTGTCTCCACGTCTACACCCTTGTCAAGCAATAAAGTTGTGTCAAATACTTCACCAAATTGTGTTCTTGATAACTCAAACAACCTACAACATAATCTTACACAGTTGCCTGCTATACCTTTCCATATAGACATCTCTACTTCTCATTTACGCCAACCAGCTGAGCCTACTATACCAAAACCTACTCAACATCAGTCTATACATCCCATGCAAACCAGGTTTAAAATAGGAAAGCTGAAACCTATTTCATTTATTTCTGAGATTCTCTCAAAGGAGCCTTCCAGTGTTACTGATGCTCTCTCAATTCCTGAGTGGAAGGCTGCCATGGATGATGAATTTGCTGCCCTTCAAAGAAATCAGACGTGGACTCTTGTTCCTAGGATGAATGACATGAATATTGTTGGGAACAAATGGGTGTATAGGGTGAAATACAATCAAGATGGCTCGGTTCAAAGGCACAAAGCAAGACTTGTTGCCAAAGGTTTTCACCAAACAGCCGGGGTTGATTTCTTGGAAACTTTTAGTCCTATAGTAAAGTCCTCTACAATCAGAGTAATTCTCTCTTTGGCAGCAGTGTTCAGCTGGAGCATAAGGCAACTTGACATCAATAATACCTTCCTCAATGGGGAACTTCAAGAAACAGTCTTTATGGAGCAACCAGCAGGATATGTGAGTTCAGATTATCCACATCATGTGTGTAAGCTTATCAAATCCTTATATGGACTCAAACAAGCTCCAAGAACTTGGTTTGAGAAGCTGAAAGCTACATTGAAGGTTTGGGGCTTTGTCAACTCAAGAGCAGACACTTCCTTGTTCATTTTCAGGAAGAAATCAGTTGTCCTGCTGCTACTGGTTTATGTCGACGATATCTTGCTAACTGGAAATGACAAGGAGATGGTTGATCAGGCTGTGAAAGATCTGCATCAAAACTTCTCTCTTAAAGATTTGGGAGAACTCAACTATTTTTTAGGCTTTGAAGCAACAATGAATGTTGGTGGTACTAAGCTCACCAAATGTGATGGTGATCCTTTCTCAGATCCATCGACCTACAGAAGCACAGTTGGTGCATTGCAATACCTGACTCTCATAAGACCTAACATCTCATTTGCTGTCAATAGGTTGAGTCAATACTTAGCTTCTCTAACTGTTATGTACTGGCAAGCCTGTAAAAGGGTTTTAAGATATATTAAAGGTACTATTGACTTTGGTCTTCACTTCAAAGCATTACAACAGCCTCAACATTTATCTCTGGAAGGTTTTTCTGATGCTGATTGGGCAAGCAACTTGGATGATCGGAAGTCCACTAGTGGATGGTGTATGTATTTAGGTGGAAATCTTGTATCTTGGAGCTCTAAGAAGCAAAAGGTTGTTGCAAGATCAAGTTGTGAGGCTGAATATAGGTCTCTAGCTCATGCTGCTGCAGAAATAGTTTGGTTAAAAGCTCTGTTGACAGAATTGGGAGTTGGTCTGACCGCACCACCAATATTATGGTGTGACAACACAGGGGCTGGTTCACTAGCCAGGAATCCTGTATTTCATTCCAAAACCAAGCACATTGAATTAGACTTGCATTTTGTTAGAGATAAGGTTGAGATGAAGGAGTTAGATGTTCGATATATCCCCACTGAAGATCAAATTGCAGATTTACTTACTAAACCTCTTGGTATCAGTAAGTTTGTTATTCTAAGAAGCAAACTGGTCTTGGTAAAAACCAAGCCTAGTTTGAGGGGGGATGTTAGACATCAAGCCAATATCCATCAGCTTGATAATAACAACTCTGCAGAGGAATTAGATGACAGCAATCTTGTGGAGATGAATGGTGTCCATATTGAGTTGTGAGCCTTTAGCCGTCAGAATATCACCTTCAGCTCATAACAAGATTCTCAGCTGACATCAACTGACAGTAGCCAATAACAGATTCATGCCATGTCAGCTGAATCAGTTACAGATTGTTGAGAGCACATGGTCTGTGCTTCTTCTAATTCCTGATTCCGTTATTGTTCATTGAACCTGGACATGCACAAATCTCTTACTGCCTACTGAACCTGGACATGTATATATAAGAGCATTGTATTGATAATTATCATTCATTCAATCTCAATAAAATCTGAGATAAATTTCTCCCAAAATACTCTGTTTCTCTTTGAAATTTCTCCCGCTTTATACTTCTTTATAGGTCATGTTCGGTTACATGGTGGAATGATGATGGTAATGAGAATGACAATGAGAATAGAAAAGAAAGGAAAACTAAGTTTTTTGTTTGGTTGGAACTTTAGAATTAGTCTCTGAATCTATATTATTTTGTTTGGTTAACAACGGAATAGAATGGAGTTAACTGTATTTTGACCAAAATACCCCTAATTATAAAACATTCATAATAACATGATATATTATTGATAATAATAATAAAATATGAAAGTATAGTATATATATATAATTATATATTATTTAATATAATAATATTATATACAATATATAACATATAATACATATAATAATATATATAATATTATTATATATATTATAATATAATATATATATAAACATAAATATATATATTATACAATATATATATTAATATATTAATATAATATAAATATATAATACATATTATTTAATATATTAATATATAATTTATAATACATATAATATATATATAATATAATAATATATTATATTGAAAAGAATAACTCGAGGTGTGTTCTAATATATTAATATTCAATCTAGAGGGGGGGTGAATAGATTTTAACGATATTACCCAATTTTCACGTTAAGTCAATATTACGAAAATGCCCCAAACTAGTAAATACAATAAAAAGTGTAATATGGTGCGGAATTAAAAACGACACTTGAAATTTACGTGGAAACCCTCACGGGAAAAACCACGGGCTGTATAGTGCGCCACACTCGAACCTCGAATCCACTAAATGTGTTAAACGATTACAACCTACTCCCGGTATATAATCACACACCTACCTAATCCCGGTATGAGTGAACCTAGTCTAATTGCTTGTGTGACCACCTAATCCCGGTGTCCGACCTAATCCCGGTCTATCACAACAAGACTTCAATCGCTTGCGATCTAAGCAACCTAATCCCGGAAGCTACACGCAAGACTTACTTCTCAATGAAGAGATTACAACCTATGTGAATATATGATGATATTCAATGAGCAAATAAAGCTAGGTAACCTTAGATGCTTATCTAGGATGATTAGATAACAATAAATGCAATCCTAGATGTCAATAGCTAAATGACATGTCAAATAGCTTAGCAAATCATAGATAAAGTAACCTAGATGTTGCTATCAAAATACAACACACAAACATGTCAACACAACAATCTCTATTTTGTATCTAGAATATATTCTAAGAGCATACAAATAATATAAGAGATTTCTTTGATAAATAAAACACTAAGCTTAGATGAGATTAGTGAAGAACATACCAAAGGATGTGTGTTGACCAAAACCCATGCAAGCAAGCATCCTAACTATGCTAGAAAATGCTAGATGATATTTAGATGCATATGAGAAAGGTTTTGAGTGTGTAAAAATGAGTTCTTGATTTGATTTTCTCTCAAAAATCTCTCTTTCAAGTTTAGGGTTCTTTTAGAGTCAGAGAACTGAGGTAGAGAAATGAGAAAGTATGATATATATAGTCATCAAGAAATAGGGCATGTGAAAAGACAAGATTGCCCTTGAAACGCTCAAACGGCGGTTTCGTTCTGCGGTCGGGGCCGCAGAATCTGACAGCAGAATTGAACCCGAGAAAGAAACCGACCTAAAATATCTAATTCGGCGGTTTCATTCGGCGGCCAGGCCATTGATAATAACCGCAGAATTCATCCCGATAACAGGGGAGAAAACGGCGGTTTCATTCGGTGGTTTCGAAACCGCCGAGTAAACCGCAGAACACAACCCGAGAATAATAAATGTATCAGGTGTGAAACGGCGGTTTCAAATCGGCGGCCAGACCGCCGATCTAACCGCAGAATCAGACCAGAGACCTCTGGTCCAAAACGGCGGTTTCATTCGGCGGCCAGGGCCGCCGATTAAACCGCCGATTCACCAAAAGTGGTGAATCCAAGGAGAAAGCCAAGGCTATCACCAAGAGCGGTCTTCGCGCAAAAACCAAGCACATAATCGTGCAAGCGCGGACGTTTCCGAACATATTCGGGAAACGAATTACACGACACAACCAAACACACAACATGATAGAATCAAACAAAGTGCTAGTGTGTAATGTGACATGTGAAGAGAATGCACACAAATGCAAGTATGCTAAGTGTGTGTGTGCTTCTAGATCTCTTCAAAGAAAACTAAGCACAAGAAATATACCTTTGAGTGCTTGTCACCTTGAGGTCTTGAATAGGGCCTTTGATGTTGGTCTTCCATCATCTAATCTACCCTTACAATTCAAACCCCAACTTGTGGTTTGTTCACGAAATAAGCCAATCAATAATGGGAATCCTTACATATATTATATAATATATTTATATAATATAAATATATAATATAATATAAATATATAATATATATTATTAAATATATTAATATATAATAATATATATAAAATAATATAATATATATAATACATAAAATACATATAATACATATAATAATATATAATATATATAATATATATAATATATATAATAATATAATATATATAATAGTATAATATATAATATATAAATATATTATATATATAATATATAAATATATTATATGTTTATATGTCATTATATATATTATAAGGGTTTTTAGCAAAATTGCCCTATTTTAGGGACTGAATTGCAAATCTACCCTAATACCCAAATTAATTGCAAAATTGCCCTAAAATGACATCAATGCCCTTTACCATAACTACACCCCATTTACTAACTATATTAATTACATTTACTAACCATATTAATTACATTTACTAACCACCAACCTACCATTTACCAACCCTTTAAAAAAAAACTAACAATTGACCAACATCTAACCTTTTTTTTTCTCTACATCATCTAACATTTATTTTTCTCTACATCATATAACCTTTACATCACATTTCCTTTACATATTTGAAGTTTTACAAACATTGGGGAGTGGTTTGAAGTTGTTTGAAAGGGTAAGTATTACTTTGTAAAATTATTTTTCCAACCTCCCAATTTTTTTTTTCTTTAATCCGAATAAGGTTTAAAATTTTTGAAAAAAACCATCGGGTCGGCCTGACCCGATGGAATTTTCCATCGGGCCAGGGTGAACCAACGTCGGGCCACCCCGACCCGATGGTTTTTGTGAAGTTTGAAAAACCATCGGGTCGGGGTGGCACGACGTCGGGTCACCCTGGCCCGTTGGAAAATTCCATCGGGTCAAGCCGACCCGATGTCAGGCCACCCTGACCCGATGAATTTTTTCATCGGGCCACCCAGACCCGATGGTTTTTCAAACTTCACAAAAACCATCGGGTCGGGGTGGCCCGACGTCGGGTCACCTTGGCCCGATGGAAAATTCCATCGGGTCAGGCCGACCCGATGTCGGGCCACCCCGACCCGATGATTTTTCAAACCCTTTGAAAAATCATCAGGTCGGGGTGGCCCGACATCGGGTCGGCCTGACCCGATGGAATTTTCCATCGGGCCAGGGTGACCCGACATCGGGCCACCCTGACCCGATGGTTTTTCAATATGTCCTATTTTTTTATTTATTTTTTTTTTATGGTTAATTTTGTTTTCTCCATTTATGTTCTTTGAAATAATAAATATAATAATAATTGATAATATGATAATATTTGTTTAATTATTTTTCAGGATTGACGATGAAGAATGTGCATGTGGTTTTGAATTGGGGTGGAGAATGGAAAAATCATCATGGTGAGTATTGGTATGAAGGTCAAAGAGCGAAGGCGTTTGCATTTTCAAGGGATTCAAATTATGATCAATTTTTCTCTACATCACATTCCCTTTTCATATTTGAAGTTTTAAAAACAGTGGGGGATTGTTTGAAGGGGTAAGTATTATTACTTTGTAAAATTATTTTTCCAACCTACCAATTTTTATTTTTTATTTTTAAATCCAAAAAATGTATAAAAAAAAAAGTTTGAAAAACCATCGGATTGAGGGGACTAACATCGGGTCGACCTGACCCGTTGTTTTTTTTCATCTGGCCAGGGTGACCCGACATCAGGCACCCCAACCTGATGGTTTTTTCCATGTTTGAAAAACCATCGGGTCGGGGGGATCGATGTCAGGCCACCTTGCCTTGATGAAAAAAATCATCGGGTCAGCCTGACCCGATGTCGGTCCCCCCGACCCGATGGTTTTTTTCATTGGGTCAGTGTGGCCCAACATTGATCCCCTCGACCCGATGATTCTTTAAGCCTTATTGAAAAACCATCGGGTTGGGGGGGCCGACATCGGGTCGCCCTGACCCGATGATTTTTTTTATCGGGTCAGGGTGGCCCGACATCGGTCCCCTCGACCCGATGGTTTTTCAACTAGGCTTAAAAAACCATCGAAAAACCATCGGGTTGGGGGGATCGATGTCTGGCCACACTGACCCGATGAAAAAAATCATCGGGTCAAGGCCCTTGACCCGATGGTTTTTCAAACTTTTCCATTTTTTTTCATGGTTAATTTTGTTTTTTCCATTTATGTTTTTTGAAATAATGAATATTTTAATGATTGATAATATTTGTTTAATTATTTTGCAGAAGTGACGATGAAAAATGTGCATTTGGTTTTGAATTGGGATGGAGAATGGAAAAATCATCGTAGTGAGTATTGGTATGGTGGTCGAAGAGTGAAGGCGTTTGCTTTTTCAAGAGATTCAAATTATGATCAATTGTTAGATAAAATGTATAATGTAACCAGAATTGATAGAGTGTCCCCTCGACCCGATAGTTTTTTCATATGCCCGATTTTTATTTTTTATTTTTAATGGTTAATTTTGTTTTTTCCATGGCTCCGAAATTTGTTGTGGATACATTTGTCCCAAATCAAGTTGCACGGCAAATTGCATATAAATATAACATATACTGATGTACACATACATTTTTGTATTTTCGAAAATGTACACATCAAGTTGCATTATTTACACATAAAGGTTCATCATTTACATAAAAGCTGCTGAAGATACAGGTACTGCTGGTGCATCCTGTGATATTGTTCCTGTTCAATATCCTCCAGCTGATATGAGGTTGGTTTAACTGTTGTGAATGTAAGGAAACGAAGACTGCATCTGCAAAGTATTGCTGCTGATCAGACATTACTGGAATTAAAATGAACTGTAAATGCACACTAATGACAAAAACCCAGCAGATATAAGGTGAAATGAGTTCGTTAAACAAACCAAGAATAGATGATATACAAGCTAATCCAAATCATTATCAACCACAACATGAATAAGTAGAATAAAATCAACCAGAACTACTCAAAATATATATTTGATCAAACAAGCAAGACAAGACATACCTCAAAACAGGGGATTCCAACTTTTACAAAATCAGCCAAGTCATTATAATACCAACTGATCTTTCTAATTCATATTAATCCATATTGTTTGTGTAGTAAAAAAGAAGCGAAAGAGAATTATTTTACGTGTTTATAGTGCCAAACCCACTTCACATGGAGCCTTAACAATATGGTAGATAGGTAGTCTTCCCAGGACTACAACTGATAAAAATAAAAAGTTTAGAATTGCTGAAAATGTACTCTACTAGTGTACTTTTAATGTGTATTATTTATCAGTACTCTACCAAAGGTTACCGGTACACGCCTTTAGAGACAACTCAAACAAGTACTGTATGTAATTTCGGCCAGGGCTTTCCTAAGTCCCGACTCCACCACTATATTATCACGTAAAGTTTCTGACGAATTTCAAAACCATACAAATATGAAATTCTCATCAAGTAATTCATAAGAGCATCTCCAATGCAACTATGGCTTGTATTTAAAAAAATGATGACATGTCAACATTGTCAAGACACTTGCTTCCACTTGCTTCCTATGTGGCATTGATAGACAACCAAATGAAAAATTGGTCTCCAATGCTTCACTTGTAACACTGTCAACACTATCAACTATTAAACCACCCAACACTGTCAACAACAAATTTGTGTAGCACTGTCAACTCCAAAATGTAACCTTCAGTCGCCGGAGAACAACTTGAATTGAATCAATCGCCGGAGAGAATTTTCTTATATAAAAAAAAATTGTTATGATGAGAAGACGACAAGAAAACACCTTCAATCGCTGCTCTACAAGGGGCTGTTGGCTGCTGTTAACAATTCTCTACCAAAGCCGCAGCTTGATCTCATCGATGCAATAGAGCGGCTGGGTGTGGGATACCATTTTGAAACAGAGATTCAACAAAAATCGAGACTTGTATAGGACATTAAAGGCACTGTACTTCTATTGGAACAAACAAACAAAATCAAAGATTTCAATTTTTCAGGAGAAATCAGCCCCTATTCTCTAAGCGTTCCATTGTTTGATAATGTCATCGTGAATTTTACCAACTAGTTTCTTCAAAGATTTACAATTGGGTGAAAAATCGAGACTTGTATAGCAGAGATTGTGAAATGGAGTGAGAGAGAGAGTACCTGGAAAAGGAGATCTGAGAGAGTAGGAAGCAGATCTGAGAAGATCGGAGATCTAGAAGGAGAGGAAGGAAGAGAAAGCAGGTGCGAGCATCGTGGACCGTCCGATCATGGCTGGTTGCTGACTAAGCAAAAACAGGGCTGTCCAACAGACCCTCTGATTTCAGATAGCCACCTTCACAGTGTCTAAAAAAAAATTTGCCACATCAGCTTGAGGATGAAAGACCACAGCTGCATTGGAGATGAAAATTTTACTTGATTGGCTGTCTATCCTACGTGGCTTCCGTTTTTTTCACAAACCATACTAACATTGGAGATGCTCTAAGAGTCATTCATTCAGTTTCCTCACATCACACAGACATGATGTAAGGATTCTCATTTTGATTGGCTTATTTCGTAGACAAACCACATGTTGGGGTTTGACTTGTAAGGGTAGTTTTAGGTGTTTAAGGATCAAGCTTATGCCCTCAAGACCTCAAGGTGACAAGCACGCCAAAGGTATATTCTTGTGCTTAGTGTTTCTTTGAAGAGATTAGTGCACACACTCACTTTGCATATGTTAATTTGTGTGCATTCTCTTCACATGTCACTTTCACACATGCACCTTATGTTTTGTATCTTGTTGTATGTTTGTGTTTTGGTAATTCGTGTTCCGTTGATTTTCGGAAACGTCCGCGCTTGCACATACGTGTGCTTGGTTTTGCGCGAAGACCGCTCTTGGTGATTGCCTTGGCTTTCTCCTTGGATTCACCACATTTGGTGAATCGGCGGTTATTATCGGCGGTCTGGCCGTCGAATGAAACCGCCGTTTTGGACCAGAGGTCTCTGGTCTGATTCTGCGGTTAGATCGGCGGTCTGGCCGCCGATATGAAACCGCCGTTTCACACCTGATGCATTTATTTTCTCGGGTTGTGTTCTGCGGTTACATCGGCGGTTTCCAACCGCCGAATGAAATCGCCGTTTTCTCCCCTGTTCTGGGGATGAATTCTGCGGTTATTATCGGCGGCCTGGACGCCGAATGAAACCGCCGAATTAGATATTTTAGGTCGGTTTCTTTCTCGGGCTCAATTCGGCGGTCACATTCTGCGGCCCCGACCGCAGAATTAAACCGCCGATTGTGCGTTTTCAGGGGCATTCTTGTCTTTTCACATGCCCTGTTTTTTGATGAATATAAATATCATGCTTTCTCTTTTCTCTGAGTTAGTTCCTTGACTCCTAAGAACCCTAAAGCAAAAAGAGAAACCCTTGAGAGAAATATCATCAAGAACTCACCTTTAAACACTCAAAGCTTTACATTTGATTCATCAAAGTCATCTAGGATCATTCATGCATAGCTTTGCATCATCACAACTTGCTTGGTAAGATTTTGACTAACTTCATACAAGTTTAGTTTCTTTCTTGTCAAGAAATCTCTTTATTTACTTGTATGTTTTATATTCACATGCTAGATACAAGATAGAGATTGTTTGTGATGAAAAATGATTGAGTGTTGTATTGTGATAGCTATCTAGGTTTGGTTGAATCTTGATTAGCTAAGCTTTATGATATGTCATTTAGTTTTTGATATCTAGGATTGATTTCATTGATATATCATCATTCTAGGTAAGCATATAGAGTTGCCTTGCTCTTGTTGCATTTTGAGTATTTCATATATTCACTTAGGTTGTATTCTCTTCATTGAGAACTAAGTCTTGTGTTGCTTCCGGGATTAGGTTGCATAAATCACAAGCATTAGAACTAGGTTCACTCATACCGGGATTAGGTAGGTGTGTGATTACTTCCGGGATTAGGTTGTAATCGTTTTACACATTTAGTGGATTCGAGGTTCGAGTGTGGCTCACTTACATAGCCCGTGGTTTTTCCCGTGAGGGTTTCCACGTAAATATCAAGTGTCTTTTAATTTCCGCATCATATTACACTTGCTATATTTTGTATTGACTAGAAGGGTATTTTCGTAATCTTGACCATTAACGAAAATTGGGTAAAATTGGATAAAATCTATTCACCCCCCCTCTAGATTAATATTGAACACACCGTAATTTGTTTCAATTGGTATCAGAGCGGGTTCCTAGATATACATAGGTGATCCTTGCTCATTTTGGTGTGTTTTGCATTTGTGTGATTTTTGGTCATTCATACATTTTGCATCCATTTCATCTCATTCATAAACACAATGAGTGGAAACGGTGGTAGCAACGAGGGGGCTTCTAGCACACGTCCTCCTCTTCTCACCGGATTGAATTACTCCTCATGGAAAGGGAAGATGGAATCCTACATATGTCAACTTCATGACCGAGCATGGATGTCGGTTGAAGATGGATATGATCTTCCCATGATGACTCCTACGGGTGGAGGAGAAGAAGTTTTGAAGCCTAAGGCACAATGGAGTGCACAAGAATTTGAGGCGTCAAAATGGAATAGGAAGGCTATGCATGCCATCCTATGTGCCATGGATGAGAATCAATACAAGTTGATTCAAAACACTAGGATTGCTAAGGAGGCATGGACAATCCTAGAAGTTGCACATGAGGGAACCGAAGTTGTGAAGGACTCCAAGCTTCAAGTTCTCCAAACTCAATTTGAGATGCTCAAGATGGAGGAGAATGAGTGCTTCAACGACTTCGAGATCAAGTTGATGGACATAGTCAACCAAAGCCATCAACTTGGTGATCCTTATTCGGATAGGAGGATCAAACAAAAGATTATGAGATCCCTACCGGATAGGTTTGAGTTAAAGGTGACGGCTTTAGAAGAGAATAGTGGTTATAAGGATATGAAGCCGAGTGAAGTCATTGGAAGACTTCTAGCCTATGAGTCTAGGAAGGGTCCTAGCACTACTCCTCCTAAAAAGCAAAAGGGAATTGCTTTGAAAGCTTCTAAGGATGAAAAGGAGGTGAAGAATAACTCGGATGAAGACATGGCTTTGTTTGTGAAAAGATTCAACAAGGTTATGAAGTTTGGAAAGAAGGGATTTGGTTTTAGAGGCCAAGACAAGAAAAAGGTTCCCTTCAAGAAGTTTGAACCAAGGCAAGAGAGGACCGAAAGGAAAGGGGTCCGTTGCTTTGAGTGTGGCGGGATTGGTCACTTTGCTCCCGAATGTGCCAATCACAAGGAAAAGAAGAAGGGAAAAGTGATGGCCGCCACTTGGAGTGGAAGTAGTGATGACTCAAATGAAGAAGATGAGTCTTCGGATGATGAAGACATCATGGCTAACTTCCTAGCTTTTGCCTCTTCTCACAAGAGCAAAAGTGGTAGTGAAAAAGAGGAAGAGAGTCAAAGGGAAATTGACTCTAGTGAAGATGACTCCGATGCTAACTCCACTAATGGATATGTGGAGAAAGAAGTGTTAGTTGAATATCTTAAGGAGTTTAGGAGCTTAGAGATGAAAACCACTAAGAAGATCAAGATGTTGAGAGAAGAAAATCTTGAGCTTTCATCTCACAATGATCTCTTAAGTGAAGAAGTGGAAAGACTTCATAAGAGAGAAGATAAGCTAAAAGGGGAGTTAGCTTTATCTAAGAGAAATGAAGAAGGTTTGAAGAGGGAGCTTGTTGAAGCTAAGAAGTCACTTACTAGGATGGATTCTAGCACCAAAAAGTTGGATCACATGCTAGGTGTTGGGAAGAGTCCATGTGACAAGAGAGGTCTTGGGTATGAAGATTATCAAGAGACCTCCTCCTCTAAGAAGACCATGTTTGTTAAGGGCTTGGGCAACATGGAAGCCTCACCGGTGCACACTCCTAGGAAGAAAATAGATCTAGGACAAAGTTCTAAAAGTGCACAAGTGAAGGTGGTGTCAAGAAGGCAACCTCAAGCCAACACTCCTCACAAATTGGCTCAAAAAGGAAAGAAGCCAATCATGCAAGTCCAATATTGGAAGCAAGATAGACCGGTTCAACAAAGAAGATGGATTGAACCTACTCAACCACAAAGACAAGGGAAGGCTCCCATAAATGCTCAAGGCAATGGTATGATTTCTCATTTCATTCCTATATGTCATTTTTGTGGTTTTAATGGTCACATAAGACCAAATTGCTTTCGATATATTAAAATGTGTAGAACTAGAAGCATGATTGAGAAGAGAAAGACAAGAGCCAAGATGCATGTTCCTAGGAATAATATGACTTATTTGCATGATCCTAGGATTACTAGAGCCCATGTACCAAAGACCATTAAGAAAGAAAATGTTGTTCTTAAATGAATTAGGAAGAATGAAAATGTTTGCCATGTGGCACAAATTGCCTTGAAGGCAAATTCTTCTAATCTTTGGTATCTTGATAGTGGGTGCTCTAGGCACATGACGGGAAACAAGAGTTTCTTCGAGACTCTTGTTATGGAGGAAGGAGGAAATGTCACATTTGGTGATGGTTCCAAAAAGAATGTTATAGGGAAAGGAACCATTTCCGTTCCCGGATTGCCCTCTTTATCCAATGCTTTACTTGTTGATGGCTTGAAAGCCAACTTGATTAGCATTTCTCATCTTAGTGATGAAGGATATTCCGTCTTGTTTAGCAAAGAGAATTGCTCTATCCTAAAGCCCGATGGACAAACCTTATTGAAAGGTATGAGATCTAGCGACAATTGCTATTGTCTTGAAGCTAGAATAGTCTCAAACAATGTGTCCAAGGATGAGCAAATTGAGTTGTGGCATGAAAGACTTGGCCACATGAACTTTCGGGATCTACGGACCCTTGGAAAGTTTGAATGCGTGCGAGGCCTCCCTAAGCTTGGGAAGAAAGCCAATGGTGTTTGTGGACCTTGTCAACAAGGAAAACAAACTAAAAGCATGCACAAAAAGGGCAAGTATTTCTCCACCAAGGAGCCCCTAGAGCTTCTCCACATGGATCTTATGGGTCCTATGCAAACCGAGAGCTTGGGTGGAAAGAGATACATTTTTGTTTGTGTAGATGATTTCTCTAGGTTCACATGGACTTATTTTCTTAGAGAAAAATCCGAAACTTTTGATAAGTTTAAAATGCTTTGTACTAAACTTCAAAATGAAATGAATTCTAACATTAAAAGCATAAAACGGATTAGAAGTGATCATGGGAGAGAATTTGAGAATTCTTCATTTGAAACCTATTGTGATAGTATAGGTATCTCCCATGAGTTTTTGGCTCCTAGGACACCTCAACAAAATGGAGTTGTTGAGAGGAAAAATAGGGTCCTTCAAGAGATGGCCCGAGTGATGTTGCTTAGCAACAATGTGTCTAGGAATTTATGGGCCGAAGCCATCAACACGGCTTGCTATATAGGAAATAGAGTTTTCCTAAGGCCCGGTACTAGAAATACCTCCTATGAGTTATGGAAAGGCAAGAGGCCAAATGTTAGCTACTTCCACACATTTGGAAGCAAATGCTACATTTTAAATGACCGAGATCAACTTGGCAAATTTGATGCTAAAAGTGATGAGGGTATCTTTATTGGCTATGCCTTGAATAGTAGAGCCTATAGAGTTTTCAATAAGAAAACTCTAAGTGTTATGGAATCATCTAATGTTGTATTTGATGATGAAAGGCTCAAGACTAGTAAACATGAGGAGGAGATTATTTTTAGTGGTGATTCTCCTTTAGAGAAGGTTGTTGTGACTCCTAATGTGGGGAGGTCTAATGTTGTTGAAAATGACACACAACCTATTGATAGAGTTCCTAACTTGGACTCTAATGAACCCGCTCCATGGGTTAGAAGACTCCATAACAAAGAGGATGTTATTGGAGATGTGAATGAGGGTGTTAGGACTAGAAAGCAACTAGCTAATCTTATTAGCTTTACTTGCTACACCTCTCAAATAGAACCCAAAAAGATTGATGAAGCTCTAAATGATGAGTTTTGGGTTCTTGCCATGCAAGAAGAGCTAAACCAATTCGAAAGGAATGAGGTTTGGACTCTAGTTCCTAGGCCTAAGACCACTAATGTCATAGGCACAAAATGGATATATAGGAACAAATCCGATGAGGATGGCAACATAGTGCGTAACAAGGCAAGACTTGTTGCACAAGGGTACTCTCAAATTGAGGGTATCGACTTTGAGGAGACTTTTGCTCCCGTTGCCCGCCTAGAGTCCATTAGGCTTCTCTTGTCCATCTCTTGTGTGCACAAGTTCAAATTGCACCAAATGGACGTTAAGAGTGCCTTCCTAAATGGCTTCTTGCAAGAGGAAGTGTTTGTTGAGCAACCCAAGGGGTTTGTGGATGCACACCACCCCAATCATGTCTATCGCCTCAAGAAGGCTCTTTATGGGTTGAAACAAGCACCGAGGGCTTGGTATGAGCGCCTCACTCAATTTCTTGTCAACAATGACTACACAAGAGGTAGTGTTGACAAGACACTATTCATCAAGAGAGACAATGATGAGCTTTTTATAGCTCAAATATATGTTGATGATATAGTGTTTGGCTCCACCAACAACACCAAAGTCCAACAATTTGTTGATGTTATGTCTCATGAATTTGAGATGAGTCTTGTTGGTGAGCTTAGTTACTTCCTAGGTTTGCAAATTAGGCAATTAAGTGATGGGATTTTCATAACCCAAGCCAAATATGCCAAAAACCTAGTGAAGAAGTTTGGTCTTGAGAAAGCCAAACATTGTAACACACCCATGAGCACCACTTTGAAACTAAGCAAAGATGCTAGTGGTAAAAGTGTAGAACAAACACTTTATAGGGGTATGATAGGAAGCTTGCTATATTTGACCGCAAGTAGGCCCGACATATCCTTTAGTGTGGGTGTGTGTGCAAGGTACCAATCCGATCCCAAGGAGTCCCATCTCTCTTGTGTCAAGAGAATCATTCGATATGTGAATGGGACTTCTAACTATGGGATTTGGTACTCATTTGACACTAATGCTAGTCTTGTAGGCTTTAGTGACGCGGATTGGGCGGGAAATTGTGATGATAGGAAAAGCACATCGGGTGGTTGCTTTTTCCTAGGAAACAATCTTGTTTCTTGGTTTTGCAAGAAGCAAAACTCAATTTCCTTGTCCACGGTGGAGGCCGAATACATAGCCGCGGGGAGTGGTTGCACACAACTCCTATGGATGAAGCAAATGCTAGTGGACTACGGATTCAACCAAGGTACACTCACTCTCTTTTGTGATAATATGAGTGCTATAAATATTTCCAAGAATCCGGTTCAACACTCTAGAACTAAGCATATTGACATCCGTCATCATTTCATTAGAGAACTAGTTGAAAACAAATGCATTGTACTTGAGCATGTAGGTACAAGTGATCAACTAGCCGACTTGTTTACAAAACCTCTAGATGCTACTCAATTTAAAACTCTTAGTAGATCTATTGGAATATGTCTTGTGGAGTGATGAGTTTTTGTTTTGACCCCATATGGGGAACTCAAGCAAAGAGAGCTTTTTGTATACTTGATGCATGCAAAATATTTGAAAGATCTTGTGCCTCTCTTTTAATTGCTTGAAGTAAGCTTGGTTGGACATATGTATATATGCTTTTATCTAAATAAGTGTGAACCTTGCTTTGTTTTCAATCCATGTCATATTTATGTTCAAACATGCATTTTTGGACTAGGAAATTTACATAGGAAGTATGATTTGAATGACCTATAGTTATTTCCATGACATGATGATTCTTAATTGACATGCTAATGGCATATGAAAAGCATGAAATTCAAATGACATGCTAAGTTGAAAAAGCATGAATTGATGATTGCATGTTCTTAAGTGCAAAACAATGTGTGAAAAAGCTAGTGAGGCTAAAAATGATAAAGGATCTTGTATCCATTCAAAGGATGTTTCAATCCAAATGTCTCTCTTTCTTTATTTGTTGAACATGGTTACTATCATACGGGTTTCATACCCGGAAAAATCAAATAGGGTGCAAAGTCGCTCATGCCATGTTTCGCTTATAAAGTTGGATATAGTTGTTGTTAAAAATTGAAATCAATGAAATCTCTATATCCTTGCTTCTCTCATGACAAATGGTAAAATTGGTTTGAATTCAAATTGGAAACCTTTGTCATTTGCTTTGCCAAATACCATTGTATTTTGGACTTGAATGCAACATGTCTTGTTTGCAAAGCATTTTTATTTCACACATTTTCAATAAAAATAAATCTCCTTGATTCTCTCCAATTAATTGAGTGCATATAGTGGCTTCTTTAATTATGCATTATCTAGTATGCTTCTATCTCTCTTTGCTATGAGTGACCCGGTTGGGGACTACTCCTTTGCCTATATCATGACAAAAAGGGGGAGTAGGATGTGGTAAGGGGAGTTGCTAATTGTTGTAGCGTAGCAATTGTGCATTTGGGGAGATTTCAAATTGAGGGGGAGTAACCCTTTGAGGGGGAGCATTGCATACTCATTCATTACATGATGATGTGTTTTAAAAGTTTAATATGCAAATGCTTAGTTATTCTCACTTGATCATCTCACATTCACTTGCTTTGGAAAGTGTAATATCTTTTTTGTGAAGGGTTGATAATTCTACAAGAGATGGAAGGCTTGAAGATGTTTATTCTTTCTCTTTGTAATGTAGATTATCTTTGATATCCCGTAGTTTATATTTTGTTGTGAGGATCAATGTGAGAGGTGGTTTTGTCACGAAATAGCCAAAGGGGGAGATTGTAAGGATTCTCATTTTGATTGGCTTATTTCGTAGACAAACCACATGTTGGGGTTTGACTTGTAAGGGTAGTTTTAGGTGTTTAAGGATCAAGCTTATGCCCTCAAGACCTAAAGGTGACAAGCACGCCAAAGGTATATTCTTGTGCTTAGTGTTTCTTTGAAGAGATTAGTGCACACACTCACTTTGCATATGTTAATTTGTGTGCATTCTCTTCACATGTCACTTTCACACATGCACCTTATGTTTTGTATCTTGTTGTGTGTTTGTGTTTTGGTAATTCGTGTTCCGTTGATTTTCGGAAACGTCCGCGCTTGCACATACGTGTGCTTGGTTTTGCGCGAAGACCGCTCTTGATGATTGCCTTGGCTTTCTCCTTGGATTCACCACATTTGGTGAATCGGCGGTTATTATCGGCGGTCTGGCCGCCGAATGAAACCGCCGTTTTGGACCAGAGGTCTCTGGTCTGATTCTGCGGTTAGATCGGCGGTCTGGCCGCCGATATGAAACCGCCGTTTCACACCTGATGCATTTATTTTCTCGGGTTGTGTTCTGCGGTTACATCGGCGGTTTCCAACCGCCGAATGAAACCGCCGTTTTCTCCCCTGTTCTCGGGATGAATTCTGCGGTTATTATCGGCGGCCTAGACGCCGAATGAAACCGCCGAATTAGATATTTTAGGTCGGTTTCTTTCTCGGGCTCAATTCGGCGGTCACATTCTGCGGCCCCGACCGCAGAATTAAACCGTCGATTGTGCGTTTTCAGGGGCATTCTTGTCTTTTCACATGCCCTGTTTTTTGATGAATATAAATATCATGCTTTCTCTTTTCTCTGAGTTAGTTCCTTGACTCCTAAGAACCCTAAAGCAAAAAGAGAAACCCTTGAGAGAAATATCATCAAGAACTCACCTTTAAACACTCAAAGCTTTACATTTGATTCATCAAAGTCATCTAGGATCATTCATGCATAGCTTTGCATCATCACAACTTGCTTGGTAAGATTTTGACTAACTTCATACAAGTTTAGTTTCTTTCTTGTCAAGAAATCTCTTTATTTACTTGTATGTTTTATATTCACATGCTAGATACAAGATAGAGATTGTTTGTGATGAAAAATGATTGAGTGTTGTATTGTGATAGCTATCTAGGTTTGGTTGAATCTTGATTAGCTAAGCTTTATGATATGTCATTTAGCTTTTGATATCTAGGATTGATTTCATTGATATATCATCATTCTAGGTAAGCATATAGAGTTGCCTTGCTCTTGTTGCATTTTGAGTATTTCATATATTCACTTAGGTTGTATTCTCTTCATTGAGAACTAAGTCTTGTGTTGCTTCCGGGATTAGGTTGCATAAATCACAAGCATTAGAACTAGGTTCACTCATACCGGGATTAGGTAGGTGTGTGATTACTTCCGGGATTAGGTTGTAATCGTTTTACACATTTAGTGGATTCGAGGTTCGAGTGTGGCTCACTTACATAGCCCGTGGTTTTTCCCGTGAGGGTTTCCACGTAAATATCAAGTGTCTTTTAATTTCCGCATCATATTACACTTGCTATATTTTGTATTGACTAGAAGGGTATTTTCGTAATCTTGACCATTAACGAAAATTGGGTAAAATTGGATAAAATCTATTCACCCCCCCTCTAGATTAATATTGAACACACCGTAATTTTTTTCACATGAGAATCTGCATCATCAGTCAGCAGAAGTCTCAAAACAAGTTAAAAATGCTCATGTTTTGTCTCAAAGCAGCTGACTCATGGGAATCAAACAAATGACCAAAATATTTTAATGTTCTTCCATACCATATACATAAACTAATGCATCTGAGATACCTAATGCAATCAACACAATTTAATTAAACTAATTATATGATATAAAATATTCATCTGAATCAAGTGTGAAAGACAAGAGATCATGTTTGGTATTATAAAAGGTTTCGAATTCGAATAGAATATATGTGCAGTAAGTTGAAAACCCAAACACCAATTTCAACTAAAAAAATTGAAATCCCTAACAACAATTTCACTCAAAACCATACAATCCTAACTGTTAGGATTCGAAACTCAAAATACCTGAAATGGAACCCAAATCGGTGATGTATGGCTGCGTCGGAATGAGAAGACAGCCAGAGACGATGCCGGCGTGCTGTTGGCGTTGCGATGAAGACGAAGACGGGGAGATGTTGATGTTGCTATTGACGTTGCAACTCGTCGACGAAGCCAACGAACACGTTGTGACGAAGAGGGTGTGATGTTCGACAAAGGCGAAGTCGACGACGGCGGCTGGAGGGATGGCAACTCGACGACGATGTTGGCGACGATGGCTGGAATGGGACAGGGAGATGTCGGGATGGGGTGGCAAGAGGGTTTGGGAAGGTTAGGGCAAATATGAGTGAAATTGGGTTTTTTTTAAGTTAAGGGTAACAAGGTCATTTTAGGGCAGTTTTGCAATTTATTTTGGTTTTAGGGTAGATTTGCAATTCAATCCCTAAAATAGGGCATTTTTGCTAAAAACCCATATTATAATAATATAATATAATAATATAATATATAGTACATATATATAAAATATATATTTATATATATAATATAATAATAATATATTATTTTTGGAAAGGAGGGTATTTTTGGAATGGAGTTGGAGCATATGAGGGTATTTATGGAATATAAATTTTAGTTTGGAATAGAATGACATTTTATTGGTTTTTGGATGGAATATATGCTCATTCCACCAAAATGGTGGAATCCCCATTCTAATGGAATCACCATTCTATTGCATTTTAACAACCCAAATGAATGGAATGGCTTTCTTTCCATTCCATTCCATTCCATCAAACCAAACATGGCTTATAAGAGACTTGTGATATCAATTGTAATAAGCATGATTTGGATTACACCTCTCACCACAGGAGAGATATTTTTCAACATGCATCTTGCAATTTAATGAGCAAATGTAAGATTCAAATTACTAATTTATATGGGTAATTGAATTATTAACGTGTCTCTTTATATGAAAAAAGATGGCGCAAAATAAATAAACAATTTTTTAAAAAATTATTTTTTTTAATTTTTTTTAAAGTAAATGATTTAAATTTAAAATTTTACTTATCCAATATAGGTTTGCTTAAAAATCGATATCTTACTGTAAAATAAATTCATATCAGGATTTTGTTTGGTGTTGAAAATATGAAGTGAAAGTTTAAAAAAATTATTAAAGATAATTTATTTTATTTTTTTGAAAAAACTGTCAAGAATTGCAGTTTTTGAGAACTGTCAAGAAAGACAGTTTTTCTTTTAGTGGTACGAAATCACCAGTATCACCACTGTTATTGCCATGTTCGACACTACGGTCTTTCTTCAATGAAACTCAATTCTACAACAACAAAATCAAAACAGCTGTTGAGATTGAGAAATCTGAAACAAGAACTCACCCATTAAAGGATTAAGGGAATGTTTGAGGAGGTTTTATGAAGTAGAGTGAAGAAACAAAATGCTCTGCTTTTTGAAAGCTTAAAAATTGAAACACAAACAGGTTGTGTGTGTGTGTGTGTGTGTGTGTGTGTGTGTGTGTGTGTGTGTGTGTGTGTGTGTGTGTGTGAGAGAGAGAGAGAGAGAGACTATTTTTACTTAATTAAGTTCTTTAGTCCTTTTTAGTAATTTGCATCTTGAACAAATTACGTAGTAATATAGCTTTTTGTTAAAAAAAAATAAAATAAATGGATTCACCAAAACATAGGGACCACATGCACTCAAAATGGAAAGACAGTTAAAAAACCAATAATTCACGAAAACCTAGGGACTAAATTGATAATCTTCCTAAATTAAATCTTCAAGTAATAAATATCTCTAATAAATTACTTATCTATTTTTATTTTTTTATTTTTTTTATTTTTTTTTGAAACGGCAAGCTTTATTGATAGAAAACCAAAGGAAAAGCGAAACACAAGCGAAAGAGCAATCCCCCGAGTACAAGGCGCCCAGACAAGAGCATTAAGCCAAGAAAAAGCAAACAAAAACAAAAGGGCACCCCTCCAAAACAGAGCTAAAGGACCAGCCCTTGAAAACAAAGCACAACTA
>CATOZR010000110.1:0-16370 GCA_954870605.1 Acer campestre
AGCCCTGTTTGAA
Source organism: Acer campestre (assembly GCA_954870605.1). NCBI lineage: Eukaryota > Viridiplantae > Streptophyta > Magnoliopsida > Sapindales > Sapindaceae > Acer > Acer campestre. The sequence continues at coordinate 14 of CATOZR010000110.1, forward strand.
GTCAAAAATAATGAGCATTTTTCTTTCGTCACCCATAATAACTTAACCCCAGTAAACCATAATTTAGCCATACCTTATAGCTTGGGATCATATAAAGGAATTGATGAAGATGATTGAAGGGAGTTCGAAATGGGTAACTCGTGATGTGCATGTACCAAGGAAAAAGCAAGAAGACAAACACCAAAGTGGTGTCAAGAAGAAATGTCTTGAAAAGTTGTTGTATTAATAAAATAAAATAAAACTAAGTTAAATGAACGAGATGATGAATCAAATAAAAGATAAAAGGAATAGAGCTTTACAATAAAGTGATGAGAAATCAAAGTCAACTCAAGAAGAGGATGAACAAAAATTGTTCAAGAAGCCTGGATGCAAGTGGAATGAAGAATTCGAAGAAATTTGGCCGAGTATGAAGATTGTCGAAGAATCTCTCAATATGATCCTAGGTTTGTTTGCTATCCTTTTCCCGTTCTTTCTTAACCTTCACCCAATGGCCCCGTTACAACCAAAGAGAAGACCTAATTGATCTTTTGGGGATGCTAGCTCGAGAGTCAGGTAAACATGTGTTCTATCTTGTTCTTAATGTTTGATTCTTTTCATGAGATCTTTTGCATATAAATCAAATGTTCTTTCAATGATATATTCATATGCGATAATAACTTGAAATTTCTTGTGCATAAATTCCATTTGTATATGCTTGATGAGTGTTTTTCCTAGGTTATGAGTGAAAATATGAATGATATCTTGTGAGAATTAGAGTCAAGGCGAATTATATTTATGGCGTTTGACGAATGCATCTTTGAAGCTAGAGTGTCTTAAGCATGGGCTTTTCATTCAAACTAAGCATGCATTCAAATTTGTGGCATAATTTTAGTCTTTACTTATTGGCTTTAGCATGCATTGGCTTTGAATGGAACATATGAGTTTGCATCTTGATTATATTTATGGCGTTTGACGAATGCGTCTTTGAAGCTAGAGTGTCTTAAGCATGGGCTTTTCATTCAAACTAAGCATGCATTCAAATTTGTGGCATAATTTTAGTCTTTATTTATTGGCTTTATCATGCATTGGCTTTGAATGGAACATATGAGTTTGCATCTTGATTATTTGATTCTTCGTAGAAATATGTTTGTGGGTAGCATAACTATAAACCATCAGGAGACAAAACTCCTCCAACTAGGGACACCTAAAGGTTCAAAGGCTTGTAGCATATACTCAATGCTATCGTGTTCCCTACGAAAGTGGCTTAGTTTAAATTTTAGTTTCTAGGTTCTTAGGTTTTGTTTTTATTCTAGTTTTGCTCGAGGATGAGTAAAAGATAGGTTTGAGGGTATTTGATCGGTATATTTCTATACATGATCGGTATCGTGTTCCCATTTCCTATTATTTGTGCTTTATTCTCAGGTGAAATTAGATATTTTATGTGTGTTAAGCATGTGTAGGTTACATTTCATAGAAGAGGTGATTTGGAGAAAAGTAGTCAAAATATGGAGAAAATGAGCAAAAAGGATGATGTTCCGCGGTCCATACCGCAAACCAGGCAACGAAAGCAAACCGCAGTGTTAACTGCGAAGATTTCTAGAGGTTTAACTTGGTGTAAACCATAGTCTAGGAGCATGAGTCCATGTCGTGGAACAAACCGTGGAAAAGATGAATTTCAGCCAGTGTAGATCATCAATATTGTAGGGCCCATATCTCTTAGCTCCGTTTGAACTATGTGTCCTGCTACGGAAGTCTAGTTTCTAAGACAATTACGACTAGTCTATCCGAATTTTCTAGAAGAAGTTATTCCCATTTTAGTACCCCAAAGGTCAAATCGGTCGGTCATAAAATCCCTGAATACTTACGGGATTTGTTTTGCAAATTGTCAGAACGGGAAATATTACCTTCTTGGACATGTGTGAGAGTCTTGGGAAGCAAGTAGATATCTAATCCTTATCCCCCTTCAATAGGTAATCAATTTGGATGGATTAGGAAAGAAATAGAATTCCAAATAGGTAAAGTTCTAAAGGGGAGTTGATTTCCTTGTTGTTTAAGGACATGGCCTAGCATCTACACATATTTAAACCCCCTTTGAACCCTAATTTTAAGAGACCAGCTGGGACACGAAGCCAAGGGAGGTCCTAAGCCACCAAGAGGGTCATCCCCCATCATCATCATTCATCTTTACACATCAGAGAATTGCAAGACAGAGAAGACTCAACATTGAAGATCTAATCAATTCATTGGAGGCCTCCATGGGTTTTATCTATTACTTCTTTTCTCTTGTTATTTCTGTTATGTGTAACTAACTCCATACTAGAGAATCGATGTGAACCTATGTAATGCTCATGTTATGATTCCATATCTTTATTAATCAACTTGGATTTAGATTTGTTCAATTCATTATATGTCTAGATTCTTGACTCGTATTGATCTACCAGAATTAATTGATACTTGTCTAGAGTTTTGATAATTTATAAATTGAGATTGCACTACTGAAATAGGTAATCTTAGTTACTTTTCAATTGAATGAATATAATTGTTCTCGACATAGGGATTAATGTGAGACAATTTTGGTTCACAAATTATTACACATAATGGGTTCTTGGTAATAGCTCACACCTTCGGCGAGGGTGAGTTATGGTTGAGAGCACGTGGTTAAATACATCAAGAATCACGGTAATATCATAATTAAGATGGGAATGAACTATGAATCTGGATTGAATCTATATAATGGAATTAGTTTATGAACATTTAGTATTGCATATGGGGAGCATTGGTTCACCTCCTGATCACATTCACATATTCTTGTTACTTGCACTTTTAGACAATTTAGTTTTAGTTCAATCAATCAAAAATCTCTTGGATACTTTTACTTTCTTAGCTTTAATTGGAATTAGTATTAGTCAATAAATCACTTTTCCTCATAGGAATGATCCCTACTTGTTGTTGTACTTGCACATTTAGACAATTTAGTTTTAGTTCAATCAATCAAAAATCTCTTGAATACTTTTACTTTCTTAGCTTTAATTAGAATTAGTATTAGTCAATAAATCACTTTTCCTCATAGGAATGATCCCTACTTGTCCCTGTACTTATGTCATGATTCGTGAACTTGTGAGTTAGGTTTTTATAACATAATTTTACATATCAACAAGTGATATACCTTAGAAGTGCTCTTGAAACTTGATTGAAACAAATATTACGGTGTGCTAAATATATCTAAAGGGGGTGAATAGATTTTAATCAAGTTAATTATCAACTTTTCTTGATTAGTCAATATTCAATAAAAACCCCAAACTAGTCAAAAATACAATCAACTTAATCTAACTGCAGAAAACAATAAATTGCAAGTTGATTGATTTACGTGAGAAACCCTCAACATGGAAAAACTCACGGCCTACTATGCAAGCCACACACGGTCCTCAAATCCACTACTTGTAATGATGTTTACAACCTAGGTTGACCACCCTCAAACTATACGCGGTCACTAACCCATCACTACTACCCAACGGGCCTTTAATAGCGATTCTAGACCTACTTGCTTATGCACTAAGCAATCTTAGCCACAAGACTTAATTCTCAATGAAGAGATCAACAACCTAAGTGAATATCATGATATTCAATATGCAACTAATGCTATGTTACACTAAATGCTTATCTAGGATTAAAGATGTCAATAATAACAATCATAGATATCAATATTGATATATGTCATGGCATACAGTATAGCTATCTTAGATAAAGCAATCCTAGACAATAGCTATCACAATACAACTCTCAATCAATCAACACAATAATCTCAATCTTGTAAATATAATTTAATCTAAAAGCATACAAGTAATAAAAGAGATTAATTTATAAGAAAGAACACTAAAACGGATGAGTATGGTGTTTAACTTACCAAATCAAGTGTGTTGAAGAAGACTCATGCATAGATGCATCCTAGATGATCCTAGATGATGCTAAAAGAGATTTGATGCACTTGGAAATGATTTGAGTAATCAAAGATGAGTTCTTGGATGAATTTCTCTCTTTGAAAATGCTCTCAATGAAAAATATGGATTTTTGAGTCATTGGGACGACCTAAAGAGAAAGCAATATATATAGATGTCCAAAATGATGTAACGCCGTTTTGACAAAACAAGGGTCGACCTCTGCGGGTACCGCTACTAAACCCACAGCAGTGGACTTAAATGCAATCAGGTCAACAAAACGATGTGCCGACCGATATGGCTTCCACAACGGTTATGACAGCGGTATGCATTGGATGCAAACCACTATGCCTACCGCTGCGAAAACCCACAGTGGTCAAGGAGTGGCCAAGACAGTTATCTCACTGTTGTGGCAACCGCTGTGGAATCCGGTAGTGGTACTGATAGCGATCGCCTGGGCTAAGCAAGCTTAAGCGAAAAAATATGCATTCTAAAGCTACTTATGGCATGGCAATGATCAAATGCATGAAGAGAGTTAAGAACATGAATGCACATACATGAAACACACAAAATACAAGAACTATAGACATGCATAAGTTGTGTGTGTGCAACTAAGATCTCTTCAAAGCAAATAAGCACAAGTGTTTTTATCTTTACAGTGCTTATGATCTTGAGGTCCTGAGAGGACATTCGTTGAGATTGATTACCAATAATAAAATGCCTAAGCTACCCTTACATGTCAAACCCCATTGTGGTTTGTCACTGAAATAAGTCAATCAAACTTTGAGGAACTTACATTGATCATACACAATGAAGGCCTACTCTACCCTTACAAATTAAACCCCAAATGTTGTTTGTCAACGATGTAGGGAAAAACGTTTGCAAGTAGCGGAAGCGAGACTAAAAAGAGTTTAGTATATTTTAAAAAATTTCAAGTTCGAACCTTAACCCTTTAATTAATTAAACATATAAAACAGAAGATTTCATTCCTTTATCGCGTGATCCGATTGACGTTGCATCGATGGTAATCCGCAAGATCTTCCAATCCGATCACGAACGTGAATCACCTAGAAGCGTGGTCTCCCTTCTCTTTGAATTGTGTACCTGAGAATGGATAACAAAACTTTTCTGATTTCTGTTAGTCACAATAAATTTCAAGAGATTACAAAGAATGTCCCGGTCACTTTTGAATTCACAATCGTTAGATTGAAACTCGCGTGAACCTTATTCGAAATTGTGCACAAAACCTTTTGATGTAAAAGTTACTAGTGCATTATCGAAATAACAATCTCTTCTCTAAATTTTTCTTGGCCGAAAATCACACTAGTCTAAGAGATGGATTTTTATTTTTATTTTTATTTTTTTCTAGCAAAAGAAAATAACTCTCAGTTGTAAAACCCTAGGGTTACCAAATAAATATACAAAGAATATATATATATATATCTTGGTCGACCGAATTCTGCATGCCATAAAAATATATATATATATATTGCCCGAAATAATATACATATATATATAGTTATATGTGAATCCACTTGCCATATATATTTTAGTGCACCAATTCAAGTGCAATCTATATTTTTGTTATATATATCTCGGCCAACTGCCATACATACCATATATTGCTGCATGCCTTCATATATATACCATATATATTTCCGCATGCATATATGTATATATTGCTATATATTCCGCATGCATTATGCATATATAAAACATATATCTCCCGCATTCATGCATATATAAAACATATATATTCCGCATTCATGCATATATTTTATGTACAAACTCTAATCCAACTCTTTAGTGTATTTGTGACTATATAAAAGACTTCCTAATTTGACTAGATAAATAAATCCCTTATTTATCTACTTATCAAATAAAGTCTTTTATATTTAATATACTACTACTAATAGTATAATACTAGGAAACATATTTCCTAATCAGAAAAAGATTTGATTCTTAATTAAATAATTAATTAACATATTAATTAATTTCCATTTAATTAAATAATAAAATAAACAATATAATGGGCTAATAAAATTAACCTTGCCGCCCATGACCAAACCATGGGTCATATATTGTTTTTCTTATTTTATTAAATCCATTTGGACTTTAATAAAAAATCCAATGGATTTAATAAAAAACCCACATGTGAACTAGATCTATTCTTACTAAAAGAAATAAGCCCACATGTCTATCATTAATATATTAATATAATTAAACAGCTCATTAAATAAATAATGTGCAAATTATATTTTTAATATATTAAATACAATTCTATATGGACCCATAAATAGTCCGGTAGAATATATCAAGTGATTCATGCAAGTCCGTGTGGATTGGGGATCTTGGCGGGCCTATCTAAATTTAAGCTCCAATAGATATAACCCAATCACAATTAACAAATGATTCACTTAGGTTCAATCTATTAATTTTAGTTCATTCCACTAAAGAACTAAAATTGCACTCTTAAATAAAAATGGAATAAGTAAATGATTCTCATTCATACCCTAGACAATCTTATAGGAGATAGTGAATCCTCGTGAAGAATATCAGTAATCGTCAAGAGCTCATAGAACGCTTATAGCTCTCCAAGTTACCATATTTACTCATATGACCACTTTGAACTTGGATATATATTATGACCTATCCAGAAGTCATCTTTCAATAGTCACTATTGAAAGCTCAACGTTAAGATTTAATATCCAAAACCACAAAGCATCCATATGATGATATTCTACTCACATTTAATAAATGGAGCCACGATGTCCATATCTATAAATGAAGTCCTCTATCGATTAGCAAATGAATACCACCAAACTATCGATGATAGACTATGCTATATAATCGTACTCATTGACAGCTCAGATGATAACACTTGTAACCATAAGTCCATTATTTATCTCAGAATTAAGATAGACTCTCTGATTGTCTTGATAATGAAAAGACTTTTATCTATTAACGATTCTAGAAAAAGTATTTCATTGTGATCCAGTTCAATGCACTCAGTGCACTATCGATGATAGACTATGCTATATAATCGTACTCATTGACAGCTCAGATGATAACACTTGTAACCATAAGTCCATTATTTATCTCAGAATTAAGATAGACTCTCTGATTGTCTTGATAATGAAAAGACTTTTATCTATTAACGATTCTAGAAAAAGTATTTCATTGTGATCCAGTTCAATGCACTCAGTGCACTAGATTCTTTTACTCGAAAACCGTTCGATGATTTTAGACTCATCATAACACATTTGATCCCACTCAAATGCTAGCAAAAGAATTCTACAACTTTAACAAGATAAAGGTGCCCAACATTTAACTTAAGTTGTGAACGTTATTCAAGACTAACTAAAGAATTGTGTCTACCTCATACATATCCAGATGTATGAACAATTCTTCTTTTCTCATAGTCTTTTGACCTTATGATTATTTACTTTGACAATTATAATAATAAATGCTATAAGATTTTGTTAAAACAGAAATCACTTTATTAATATGAAAAGATTGTCGAGTACAATATTACACTCTTGCTATTGAGCATAATCCTAATAATCTCCCACTTGCGCTATAGCAAATATGTCATATCTCTCATTCTCATGTTCTCTAGGTACCCATCAAAACTCTTCTGTGGTAGAGCCTTTGTGAAGGGATCTGCTAGATTTTCTGCTGACGCGAATTTGGTAATCGTCACTTCACCCCTATGCACAATCTCCCTAAGAAGATGATACTTCCTTACAATTTATTTTCCTCTCTTATGACTTCTTGGTTCTTTCAAATTAGCCACTACTCCACTGTTGTCACGGTAGATAGTGATCTGCTTATTCGCACTAGGAACCATTTCTAAGTCAATCAAGAATTGGCGGAGCCAAACAGCCTTTTTGGCAGCTTCGCATGCAGCAACATACTCAGCTTCCATGGTGGAGTCAGCAATACATGATTGCTTAATACTCCTACATATGACTGCTCCTCCTCCAAGAGTAAACACAGATCCTGATGTAGATTTTCTGGAGTCAGAATCTATATACCCTACGGGAATCAAATCTCCTCTAGAGTATACAAGCATATTGTCTCTCGTTCTCCTGGGATACTTGAAAATATGCTTGACTGCCATCTAATGATCAGGTCTAGGTTTCGATTGAAACCTGCTAACTATGCCAACAGCAAAACAAATATCTGGTCTAGTGCAGAGCATTGCATACATGAGACTTCTGACTACCGAGACATATGGAACCCTACTCATGAATTGCTCTTCATGCTCATTCTTAGGAACTTGTTCCTTATAAAGTTTGATTCCATGTCTGAAAGGTAACATACCTTTCTTGGGATCTTGCATGGAAAACCTAGACAGTATTTTATCTATGTACGAAACTTGGGATAGTGCAATCGTTATATTCTTTCTATCCCTTATTACTTGGATACCAAGAATATAACTTGTTTCTTCTAAGTTTTTCATATCAAATTGTTTTGCTAACCATTATTTTACTAATGTCAATACTCCTACATCGTTTCCGATGAGTAGTATATCATCAACATAAAGAATTAGGAAAACCAACTTGTCACCTTTGATCCTTTTGTATACACAAGGTTCGTCAAGGTTCTGAACAAATCCAAAACCTTTCACAGCTTGATCGAACCTTATGTTCCAGGATCTAGATGCTTGCTTTAATCCATATATGGATTTTTGCAACTTGCATACCTTTTCCACTTGGCCTTTTTCAATGAATCCTTCTGGTTGCATCATATAGATGCTTTCGTCAAGACTTTCGTTAAGGAAAGCTGTCTTGACGTCCATTTGCCAAATCTCTAAATCTAAAGATGCTGCAATGGATAAGAGTATCCTAATGGATTTAAGTATGGCCACAGGAGAGAAGGTTTCCTCGTAATCAATACCTTCTTTCTGTGTGTAACCTATAGCTACTAATCTTGCTTTAAAAGTTTCCACCTTTCCATCCATACCCCTTTTCCTCTTGTATACCCACTTGCACCCAATGAATCTTATCCCTTTAGGCAAGTCTACAAGGGACCAGAATTTGTTATTGAACATGGACTCAATCTCAGATTGCATTGCCTTTTGCCAATGGCGACTATCAACATCCTCCATTGCTTCCTTATATGTGTAAGGATCATCGTCTTCCGGGAGATTCTCCACTGATTCTCCCAGATCGATGTATCTCTCGGGTTGTCTAGTAACCCTCCCACTACGACGAGAAATGGTAGGTTGTTAATCTTGTAATGGTTCGGAACTTACAATTGGTTTAGGTTGTGAAACCTCTTATGGAATTGTATCTCCTGACATCTCATTCAGGACAATTCTACTTTTAGGTATAAACTCATTCATATAGTCCTTTTCCAGAAATTTAGCATTTGTTGAAACAAATACTTTAAGATCTGAAGGACTATAGAAATAATACCCTTTAGTTCTTTTTGGATACCCCACAAATATACATGTTTCTGTATAGGGCTCCATCTTTTCTAACTTTCCTTTTAACACATGCGCAGGACAACCAAATATCTTTAAGTGTTGTAAACTAGGCTTTCGCCCAGTCCACAACTCATGTGATGTTTGAGGAACCGACTTCGATGGTACATCGTTTAGCATATATAAAACATATATATTTCCGCATGCATAATGCATATATAAAATATATATCTCCCGCATTCATGCATATATAAAACATAAATATTCCGCATTCATGCATATATCTTATGTACAAACCCTAATCCAACTCTTTAATGTATTTGTGACTATATAAAAGACTTCCTAATTTGACTAGATAAATAAATCTCTTATTTATCTACTTATCAAATAAAGTCTTTTATATTTAATATACTACTACTAATAGTATAATACTAGGAAACATATTTCCTAATCAGAAAAAGATTTGATTCTTAATTAAATAATTAATTAACATATTAATTAATTTCCATTTAATTAAACAATAAAATAAACAATATAATGGGCTAATAAAATTAACCTTGCTGCCCATGACCAAAACATGGGTCATATATTGTTTTTCTTATTTTATTAAATCCATTTGGACTTTAATAAAAAAACCCACATGTGAACTAGACATATTCTTACTAAAAAAAACAAGTCCACATGCCTATCATTAATATATTAATATAATTAAACAGCCTATTAAATAAATAATGTGCAAATTATATTCTTAATATATTAAATACAATTCTAGATGGACCCATAAATAGTCCGGTAGAATATATCAAGTGATTCATGCAAGTCCGTGTGGATTGGGGATCTTGGTGGGCTTATCTAAATTTAAGCTTCAATAGACATAATTCAATCACAATCAACAAATGATTCACTTAGATTCAATCTATTAATTTTAGTTCATTCCACTAAAGAACTAAAATTGCACTCTTAAATAAAGATGGAATAAGTAAATGATTCTCATTCATACCCTAGACAATCTTATATGAGATAGTGAATCCTCGTGAAGAATATCAGTAATCGCCAAAAGCTCATAGACCGCCTATAGCTCTCCAAGTTACCATATTTACTCATATGACCACACTTTGAACTTGGATATATATTATGACCTGTCCAGAAGTCATCTTTCAATAGTCACTATGGAAAACTCAACGTTAAGATTTAATATCCAAAACCACAAAGCATCCATATGATGATATTCTACTCACATTTAATAAATGGAGCCATGATGTCCATATCTATAAATGAAGTCCTCTATCAATTAGCAAATGAATGCCACCAAACTATCGAGGATAGACTATGCTATATAATTGTACTCATTGATAGCTCAAATGATAACACTTGAAACCATAAGTCCATCATTTATCTTAGGATTAAGATAGACTCTCTGATTGTCCTGATAATGAAAAGACTTTTATCTATTAATGGTTCTAGAAAGAGCATTTCATTGTGATCCAGTTCAATACACCCAGTGCACTAGATTCTTTTACTCAAAGACCGTTCAATGATTTTAGACTCATCATAACACATTTGATCCCACTCAAATGCTAGCAAAAGAATTCTACAACTTTAACAAGATAAAGGTGCCCAACCTTTAACTTAAGTTGTGAACGTTATTCAAGACTAACTAAAGAATTGTGTCTACCTCATACATATCCAGATGTACAAACAATTCTTCTTTTCTCATAGTCTTTTGACCTTATGATTATTTACTTTGACAATTATAATAATAAATGCTATAAGATTTTGTTAAAACATAAATCACTTTATTAATATAAAAAGATTGTCAAGTACAATATTACACTCTTACTATTGAGCATAATCCTAACAAACGAAATAAGCCAATCAAAAATATGAGGAACTTACATAAATGATTTAATAGTGACAAAGAAATCTTTTGGTTCAAAAGATTAAATGTTGTATCCAACATTAGAAATTAAATCGCCAATGTCTACTTCTTTTTTTAATGTTTCCACAGAATGCAATTTAAAAAATACTATAAAATGGAAGTTTCGAATCACAATAAATTATAACGAACAGAATTAATCAGTTGCCATAAAGAAAGAGTGAGGTTCAAATCCCCTTAACCAAAAGCTGCTTAGAGGATCTTTAGTGCTATAAGAAAATTTGAATCCTTAAATGTTGCCACAACAATAATTGAGGATTGTTTTCAGAAATTGTTAAAATTGATGATTGTGTAATTTACAATGGTATTTAAAACAAAAATCTACTTCTGCCATATTTTTTTCACTGTTCCAGCTCATTTTTATTTCACAAACCTGTAGCATTTATATATACATCATATTTCAAGATATTAAATACTCGTTTTCTCTTTTTCTTTCTCTGCACATCAAAATGATGGATTTCTCTTTGAGTTTCTTTCATCACTAATCTAGTAAAATTGATCAAATCAATTCTCTCTTTTTTCTTTTTTTCTTTTTTTGATGAATTAAGTCTCGATTAATTAATATTTTGCCCTAAAATCAACCATTTATTGTTATTACAAAATCATAATAAAATTTTCCTTCAATTTATCATTAGCCAAAAATGGTACAAATAAAAAAACATTTTAAAAAAATAAAATAAAAACTATAAAAGACAAGAGAAACTATATAATATGGGTATTGATCCATTCATAATAAAGAGATGAATTTTACCTGATTGAAATTTTTGGGGTCGAAACAATGATAAGATACATAGGCTATTAGAGAAAAAAGGAGGAAAAATAAAGCCATAGATGAGAGAGAGAATAAAATTACAACAATAATTATTTTGGGTTAAGTTTGTATTTAATGATTGAAAAACAATCAATTTAATTATTGAAGAGACAATTTGATTATTGATTTAAGTTATTGCTAAATTTTAGTGACTTTGTTGGACGGTATTTTTGGATTAAATAATCAAATTTTGATTACTACCGTACTTTTGAGGATACCATTAAAGATGCTCTTAGCTTTTAAAGTCAAAAACATCAATGGATGATCTAATACTCCAGAAACAAAACTACATCTCTACATTAAACCAAAAGCGAAAGAGAGATTGGAGTAGGCCAATGATCTCTGATTCAATGGATCAATCAAACCACAGGTCCGAAGACTCTCCAAAATACAAGTCAAAGAAACAGAACAAGCATAAACAATGCATGTAGATTGTAGAGCAAATCAAACGTGAAACTATGAAATCATTAATCTTCAATTACATGTGCAACAACAACTATAATCATTTTAACCATTAAAAGACATTTAATCTTCAATTATACCTACATTATTTCTTTGTTTTATCATCAATTTTTCATTTTTTTTTTAAAAAAAAAAAATGCACATAGTCCATAACAGTTGAATTAGACTCATATTTATATAAGATTTAACTGGATAAATCAAAATTATCAAAAATATACATATATATGTTGAAGTGAACCTGAGATTCGACGGATAAGAAAGAGAAGTTGAGTTTAACAAAGAGGCGACGTGAGGGGGTGGAGAGTGGGTGTTTAAAATTGTCATCTACTAGCTTTCACTTGGTGAGAGGACAAGTATCAGCTGAGCTCAAAGGATCCTTGTCAAGATGGAGTGGAGTGGAGTGGATTTATGTTTGTTTTTTTAAGAGAATTGTAATTTAGGGTTTATTCTCTGTAATTGACGTAGTTTCATTTTTCTTTTGGAAAAGTTGCAATGTTAAACACGACATCGTTTTAGTAAGTGAGGAGAAAAAAAAAAAAAAAAAAAACACTCCTGGACAACAAATTTGTTTTAAAGCCGCATGGCAATAAATTATTAAAAGCTCAGCCAAGCCCCCTCGATTCGGCAACACCAAATAAAAATTTTCCTTTTAAAAAAATATATATAATTCAATAATAAAAAAAATAAAAATAAAAATAAAATAAAGTAAATTTATTATTTATAAAAGGATGCCGATATTGCCACCCATAAAACTAATTAATACACTCATATTTTATTAAAAAAATTAATTACAAAAATATCACAATAGAAATATACCAATAAGGACAAATTACTTTAATTAAAAATAAACAAAATACTATGTACACTTATTAATTACACTCATATCTTCAACTATATCTCTTTATTAAAAATAAAAAATAAATTTTATTTTATTTCAAGTATCAAACGTTATTATCATCAAATGATTATCATATAACAAAGTAATGAAAAAAAAAATTATAGGATTCTGATCATACGTAAGTAGATATGAATTTAGAGTTTTTTTTTTTAAGATAGTTATATATATATATATAAGAGAATTTCATATTGAAAATCTCTTAACCTCATATACAATTCAGTTATACATCTTCCCTTTCATAAGGCTCCTATATTCGAGACATTTTTAAAAGTAAATTGGATCATCATTAGAAGAGAATTTGAGCCAACAGGGGCGTAGCTCAACTGGTAGATATACAAGCTTGAGGCTTGGGGAAATGACTCCCAGGTCAGCAGCTTGAATCCTACCAATAACGAAAGCTTTCAAAAAATACCTGGTCTCGAATTAATAGATATTATCAAAAAAAGAAATAAGAGAATTTGATTCCAAAAATAATATAATTTTTATTTTATAAATTGGGTGTGTTTATTAGGGGTGACGCGGTTCCGGTTCCCCGAATGGGTGGAACCGAAACCGGAACCGGTGGTTCTGAACCGGTTTTTTTTTTTTTTTTTTCTTTGTTAATAAAAAATAATAATTTACACTTGTATAAATGTATAGTTGTATTGTAAGTTGTAGTTGTAAATAAAATATTAAAATAAAAATAAACAAAATGACAAATTACAAAATTAAATTAAAATAAAAATAAACAAAATGACAAATTACAAAATTAAATTAAAATAAAAATAAACAAAATTATAAATTATAAATTACATTTCAATGGGTATTTGGGAATTAAGTCACCCGAAATTCGATAATAAATAAATGACAAATTACAAAATTAAATTAAAATAAAACTAAAAATAAATGTAAAGTTATTAGCCTTGCACTTAATTTTTACCACAATTAAGTTGCCTACGTATCCTCTTGGGGGATTTAGAGGAATCAAAGGTCACGTAGTTCTTTTACCTTTTATTGCATGTTTGGCGCCATCTATATTCTATTATTCTGTAGTCTGTACTGTAAGTCTGTAAATCTGCTATTCTTCTGGCCCCGCTGCATCAGGTTCGTCGTATTTGAAGAAGTCGTATATTGGGTCTTGTTGAAGTTCTTGTTGTTTGTATTGTGCTTTTGTCCCATCATCTACACAAACTTGCATTTGTAGTGATTTTGGAGTTAAGCAAGAACGCTGTACATCTAGAATATTTCCTCCAGCGCTGAACTCTTGTTCCACTGCCACTGTAGAAACTGGTGTTGAAAAAATATTTTTGGCTATCATAGCCATGATTGGATAGTACATTGCGTGCTCTTTCCAATATTGTAAGATTTCAAATTTTTTCCCTGGCGTATCTTCTATAAACTCAAAAGAAGTATTTAGATAAGATTCCAGCTCGGAATACTTATTGGTGTTTGATGAAGAAGCACATCTAGGTTTTTTGGATTTTTTGGATAACATACTATACCCTAACTCTATAAATCCGGCGGTGGAGGATTTTGGGGCCTGAGATGTAGTTTGTGTATGTGTAGCATCTAAGTTCAGTGACGATCCATAAATTGTAAAATATTCATCATATAAATCATACAATAATTTCTTAACTCTAGCACAACATGCTTCAATATCATATTTCATTTTTAAACCTTCGACCCCATAATAACCTTTTAGATAATAAGACATACTTTCTAATTTACAACGTGGATCAAAAATCATGGCAATCAAATAAATATTTGGAATCTCCTCATAATAATCCAACCATTTTAGCTTCATAGCATGAACGGCTTCCCCTATTGATATGTCGGATTCACAATGACAAAATGCACCAGCAATATTAATACTTTCAAAAATAAATAAATGAGTTGTAGGATAATAAACACCAGATAAATTTTGTGTAGCATTATTAAAGATGGATAACAAATTGAAAACGTTGTAACAAGCATCCCAATGTGATTGATAAAGTTGAATGTGGGTAACATGAAATTGAATAAAATAAACTAATAAATCCTTATATTCATAACTTTGAGCAAGCAATTTATAAGTAGAATTCCAACATGTTGGAACATCACGAGAAAATCTAACGACACGTCTACCATTTTGTTTACAATATTTTACCCATGCATTCATTGTAGAAGAATGTTTCCACAAATACATTAGAGCTTTTTTAATAGGTAGAATAAAATGTTCAAGAGTTTCTAATCCTTTTTGAACACATAAATTTAAAACATGGCATGCACATCTTTGATGAAAAAAATTTCCACCTAGATAAGGTTTGCATAAATCAAGTAAAGATGGAATAGCAGCGGTATTGGCTGAAGCATTATCAAAACCAATTGCAAAAATTTTGCTTTCAATTTTATACTCTGCAAAAATAAGTCTAAGCTGTCTAAAAATATTATGAGCAGTGTGTGCATCATCAAAAACTCTAAATGCAAGAATTCTTTTTTGAATAGTCCATGTATCATCCATAAAATGGCAAGTGACACCCAAGTATGAATGCGATTTCCAATGGTCAGTCCATATGTCGGCACATACGGAAACACGACCGATATATTTATCAAAAATTCTTTCTAACTTCTTTTTTTCTTTGAAATAAATTTTTTCAAGTGTTGATGTGAGCGTGGTTCTAGGAACACGGCATGCAGCAGGGTTTAATGCTCTTCGACAATAATTAACAAAACCAACCCTTTCACCAAAACTGAATGATAGGTGTTCTACTGCTACCATTCTTGCTAATTCTTCTCTATTTTGCTCATCAGTATAACGAAATAATTGTTGGTTAGGAGTAGCGTACCTGGGAATTTGTGTTTGTGACCTCGATCTAGTCTCTGCTTCTGGATGTTTAGCTAAAAGATGATTCCGATAAATGCCATGTCCTCCAGATCTATGCCACTT
>CATOZR010000111.1:10000-12500 GCA_954870605.1 Acer campestre
ACCGCGGTACCTCATTACTCCGATCCCACAGCCGAAGCCATGCTCACGTTTCTGTGAAGTACGTTGGAAAGACCAAAATCCGAGGTTCAACCGTCCCTCTCCTCTCGAGAAAGATAGAACACAGCACTACAAGCCCACTTGACCAGTGAAAACATTTGAAAAAATTTGCGACGGGACATGACAACGGCCAAGTGAGAAAGTACTGACAGTGCCTATCTCAGACGAGAGGTTAAAAACCCATTTCTTGACCCCACCGCGGCACCTCATTACTCCGATCCCACAGCCGAAGCCATGCTCACGTTTCTGTGAAGTACGTTGGAAAGACCAAAATCCGAGGTTCAACCGTCCCTCTCCTCTCGAGAAAGATAGAACACAGCACTACAAGCCCACTTGACCAAGTGAAAACATTTGAAAAAATTTGCGACGGATTTGAAAAATTTTTCCGACGGGACATGGTGGAGATTATTGATTAATCTCCACCAACGGCCAGATGGGAAATTAGTGACGGTGCCGATCTCCAACGAGAGGTTAAAAAACTCATTTCCTGACCCGACCGCGGTATCCTCATTACTCCGATCCCACAGCCGAAGCCATGCTCACGTTTCTGTGAAGTACGTTGGAAAGACCAAAATCCGAGTTGAACCGTCCCTCTCCTCTCGAGAAAGATCGAACAGAGCACTCCTTTCCCACAGGCCGTGGCCGGCGGATCGATGAAAGTTTCCGACCGTCGCAAAACCCACAACCTTTCATCGATCCGCCGACCGGGGTGTGCCTATGCCTCACCCATCCTCCTCGATGGATGGGGGGGAACCCAAGCATAGGCACCGGGGCACCTCTTTTCTCAACCAACACCTCCCCCCTAAAGAGGTTTTAAAGCAGTTGCAGGAGTGTTTGGAGGGAACACACCTTATGCTTGAGCGGTCACCCAAGCCTATAAAACCTTCATTTTAAAGAATTTGGCCACGATTTTTTCCAAGAATGCTTAGAATGAGGCCACAAACCACCATGCAAAATTTGAGCCAATTCTGAGAATTTTTTTTTTTTTGCCCCCGAAGGCCAACGTTGCACGGCCAAGGCTAAAATCGAGCACAAGGCGTGCCCACGCCGAGGCACCAACGTGTGCTATTTGCACACGCCAAGGCACCAAGGAGTGGCTGGGGTGAGGGGGGCACCCCATGGCATCACTCTTTTGTGGGGCCCACCGGACTGACCTTACACCTCCCCCCCTAAAGAGGTTTTAAAGCACTTTCAGGAGTGTTTGGAGGGAACACACCTTATGCTTGAGCGGTCACCCAAGCCTATAAAACCTTCATTTTAAAGAATTTGGCCACGATTTTTTCCAAGAATGCTTAGAATGAGGCCACAAACCACCATGCAAAATTTGAGCCAATTCTGAGAATTTTTTTTTTTTTGCCCCCGAAGGCCAACGTTGCACGGCCAAGGCTAAAATCGAGCACAAGGCATGCCCATGCCGAGGCACCAACGTGTGCTATTTGCACACGCCAAGGCACCAAGGAGTGGCTGGGGTGAGGGGGGCACCCCATGGCATCACTATTTTGTGGGGCCCACCGGACTGACCTTACACCTCCCCCCCTAAAGAGGTTTTAAAGCACTTTCAGGAGTGGTGGGAGGGAACACACCCTATGCTTGAGCGGTCACCCGACCCTATAAAAACTTCGTTTGAAAGATTTTTCCGTGCCATTTTTTGCATGGATGCCTAGAATAGTGTCATAGACTATCTTGCAAAATTTGAGCCAATTCCGAGAATTTTTTTTTTTTTTTTTCCCCACCAAGGCCTTGCCTAGCCAAGGCCAAAATCAGCCCATGGTGCCCAAAATGTGCACACTTCTACCAAGCCGTGCCATAAAAACTTCGTTTGAAAGAATTTTCCGTGCCATTTTTTGCATGGATGCTTAGAATAGTGTCATAGACTATCATGCAAAATTTGAGCCAATTCCGAGAAATTTTTTTTTTTTCCCCACCAAGGCCTTGCCAAGCCAAGGCCAAAATCAGCCCATGGTGCCCAAAATGTGCACACTTCTACCAAGCCGTGCCATAAAAACTTCGTTTGAAAGAATTTTCCGTGCCATTTTTTGCATGGATGCCTAGAATAGTGTCATAGACTATCATGCAAAATTTGAGCCAATTCCGAGAATTTTTTTTTTTTTTTTTCCCCACCAAGGCCTTGCCTAGCCAAGGCCAAAATCAGCCCATGGTGCCCAAAATGTGCACACTTCTACCAAGCCGTGCCATAAAAACTTCGTTTGAAAGAATTTTCCGTGCCATTTTTTGCATGGATGCTTAGAATAGTGTCATAGACTATCATGCAAAATTTGAGCCAATTCCGAGAAATTTTTTTTTTTTCCCCACCAAGGCCTTGCCAAGCCAAGGCCAAAATCAGCCCATGGTGCCCAAAATGTGCACACTTCTACCAAGCCGTGCCATAAAAACTTCGTTTGAAAGAATTTTCCGTGCCATTTTTTGCATGGATGCCTAGAAT
>CATOZR010000111.1:22500-30000 GCA_954870605.1 Acer campestre
AGTACGTTGGAAAGACCAAAATCCGAGGTTCAACCGTCCCTCTCCTCTCGAGAAAGATAGAACACAGCACTACAAGCCCACTTGACCAGTGAAAACATTTGAAAAAATTTGCGACGGGACATGACAACGGCCAAGTGAGAAAGTACTGACAGTGCCTATCTCAGACGAGAGGTTAAAAACCCATTTCTTGACCCCACCGCGGCACCTCATTACTCCGATCCCACAGCCGAAGCCATGCTCACGTTTCTGTGAAGTACGTTGGAAAGACCAAAATCCGAGGTTCAACCGTCCCTCTCCTCTCGAGAAAGATAGAACACAGCACTACAAGCCCACTTGACCAAGTGAAAACATTTGAAAAAATTTGCGACGGATTTGAAAAATTTTTCCGACGGGACATGGTGGAGATTATTGATTAATCTCCACCAACGGCCAGATGGGAAATTAGTGACGGTGCCGATCTCCAACGAGAGGTTAAAAAACTCATTTCCTGACCCGACCGCGGTATCCTCATTACTCCGATCCCACAGCCGAAGCCATGCTCACGTTTCTGTGAAGTACGTTGGAAAGACCAAAATCCGAGTTGAACCGTCCCTCTCCTCTCGAGAAAGATCGAACAGAGCACTCCTTTCCCACAGGCCGTGGCCGGCGGATCGATGAAAGTTTCCGACCGTCGCAAAACCCACAACCTTTCATCGATCCGCCGACCGGGGTGTGCCTATGCCTCACCCATCCTCCTCGATGGATGGGGGGGAACCCAAGCATAGGCACCGGGGCACCTCTTTTCTCAACCAACACCTCCCCCCTAAAGAGGTTTTAAAGCAGTTGCAGGAGTGTTTGGAGGGAACACACCTTATGCTTGAGCGGTCACCCAAGCCTATAAAACCTTCATTTTAAAGAATTTGGCCACGATTTTTTCCAAGAATGCTTAGAATGAGGCCACAAACCACCATGCAAAATTTGAGCCAATTCTGAGAATTTTTTTTTTTTTGCCCCCGAAGGCCAACGTTGCACGGCCAAGGCTAAAATCGAGCACAAGGCGTGCCCACGCCGAGGCACCAACGTGTGCTATTTGCACACGCCAAGGCACCAAGGAGTGGCTGGGGTGAGGGGGGCACCCCATGGCATCACTCTTTTGTGGGGCCCACCGGACTGACCTTACACCTCCCCCCCTAAAGAGGTTTTAAAGCACTTTCAGGAGTGTTTGGAGGGAACACACCTTATGCTTGAGCGGTCACCCAAGCCTATAAAACCTTCATTTTAAAGAATTTGGCCACGATTTTTTCCAAGAATGCTTAGAATGAGGCCACAAACCACCATGCAAAATTTGAGCCAATTCTGAGAATTTTTTTTTTTTTGCCCCCGAAGGCCAACGTTGCACGGCCAAGGCTAAAATCGAGCACAAGGCATGCCCATGCCGAGGCACCAACGTGTGCTATTTGCACACGCCAAGGCACCAAGGAGTGGCTGGGGTGAGGGGGGCACCCCATGGCATCACTATTTTGTGGGGCCCACCGGACTGACCTTACACCTCCCCCCCTAAAGAGGTTTTAAAGCACTTTCAGGAGTGGTGGGAGGGAACACACCCTATGCTTGAGCGGTCACCCGACCCTATAAAAACTTCGTTTGAAAGATTTTTCCGTGCCATTTTTTGCATGGATGCCTAGAATAGTGTCATAGACTATCTTGCAAAATTTGAGCCAATTCCGAGAATTTTTTTTTTTTTTTTTCCCCACCAAGGCCTTGCCTAGCCAAGGCCAAAATCAGCCCATGGTGCCCAAAATGTGCACACTTCTACCAAGCCGTGCCATAAAAACTTCGTTTGAAAGAATTTTCCGTGCCATTTTTTGCATGGATGCTTAGAATAGTGTCATAGACTATCATGCAAAATTTGAGCCAATTCCGAGAAATTTTTTTTTTTTCCCCACCAAGGCCTTGCCAAGCCAAGGCCAAAATCAGCCCATGGTGCCCAAAATGTGCACACTTCTACCAAGCCGTGCCATAAAAACTTCGTTTGAAAGAATTTTCCGTGCCATTTTTTGCATGGATGCCTAGAATAGTGTCATAGACTATCATGCAAAATTTGAGCCAATTCCGAGAATTTTTTTTTTTTTTTTCCCCACCAAGGCCTTGCCTAGCCAAGGCCAAAATCAGCCCATGGTGCCCAAAATGTGCACACTTCTACCAAGCCGTGCCATAAAAACTTCGTTTGAAAGAATTTTCCGTGCCATTTTTTGCATGGATGCTTAGAATAGTGTCATAGACTATCATGCAAAATTTGAGCCAATTCCGAGAAATTTTTTTTTTTTCCCCACCAAGGCCTTGCCAAGCCAAGGCCAAAATCAGCCCATGGTGCCCAAAATGTGCACACTTCTACCAAGCCGTGCCATAAAAACTTCGTTTGAAAGAATTTTCCGTGCCATTTTTTGCATGGATGCCTAGAATAGTGTCATAGACTATCATGCAAAATTTGAGCCAATTCCGAGAATTTTTTTTTTTTTTTTCCCCACCAAGGCCTTGCCTAGCCAAGGCCAAAATCAGCCCATGGTGCCCAAAATGTGCACACTTCTACCAAGCCGTGCCATAAAAACTTCGTTTGAAAGAATTTTCCGTGCCATTTTTTGCATGGATGCTTAGAATAGTGTCATAGACTATCATGCAAAATTTGAGCCAATTCCGAGAAATTTTTTTTTTTTCCCCACCAAGGCCTTGCCAAGCCAAGGCCAAAATCAGCCCATTGTCACGGTCCGTTCGATTTCAGTCTGATTTCCAGCCAAGGTGCGCTACAAGGCCAACAATTATGCACAAGCCCTTGGAGCATTCTAGAGATTTCTCCACACTTCTAGCATGAAGCATATTCTAGAAGTCTCTAGGTTGGAATCATTCTAGATCTCTCTTGTAAATACCTAAAGGCTTGTAAATACTTGTAGAGAATTCTAGATGCATATAGATCATTCTAGAGAACGAATCTCCACCGTTAGATTAGATTGATCTAGACCGTCCATTGAGGAGGTGGACACCTATAAATAGGTAGCTCCCCTCATTTGTAAAGGCATCCAAGCCTTCAAGCATTCAAGCATTGTAAAGCTTTCCTTAGCAATACAACTTGCCTTATTTCCAACCAAGCTCTCCTTATTCCCTTTTCTCTAGTCTCTCTTGTGTGTGTGAGAGTGACAAGTAAGGCTTACTTAGCAACATTACCCTAAAGTTGTCTAAGTGCCGCACGGGTTGGCTGCGCAAATTCTAAGCCCGTGACAGTTGGTATCAGAGCCTGGTTGTCAAGCAACCAAGGAGTGTGCACTAACCATGGTGTCCGACACTGAAGTTGCTACTAGAGGGGAAGAGCAAGGACGTGGGCGTGAGGAACAACGCACCCAGTCTAAACGTGGCAAGTCCAAGGGTCCATCCATGGACGCCTTGGAAGCTCGGATGGTTGGCTTGGAGGAAGCCGTCTCGGGGATGCAGACTACCTTGAGCGATGTCGTCGACCGTCTTGATGGCCTAGAGACGGATTATGGCGAAATAACTCAAGCCACCAAGTCCACCATCCGCGAGTTCCAAAAGGGCTTTAAGGAGGATGTATGTTTCCTCACTCAAGAGTTCCGCAACTTTCGCACCTTTGTGGAGAATGAATTGCGGGCTGTGCGTGCGGAAGTGGAGGATGTCCGCACCGATTGGGCTTTATACAAGAACAGCCCAACTGTTGGTTTTGGTGCAACCTCTAGCACCAGTACACTGAGTGCCATCCAAGTACCCAAGCCGGCTACATACAGTGGTACTCGTAATGCCATGGAGGTTGAGAACTTCCTTTTTGGTCTTGAACAATATTTCGAGGCCAAGGGTGCTCGTGATGATGCAACGAAGATCGCAAATGCACCCACCTTTCTTCGGGACGCCGCCCAATTATGGTGGAGACGCAAGCACGGAGACATAGGCAAAGGCATCAATCCCATTAATACATGGGAGGAGTTCAAGAAAGAGCTCAAAAGGCAATTCTGTCCCACTAATGCTGAAAAGGAAGCCCGTGGCCGTCTTCGCCGACTCAAGCAAACGGGTAGCATCCGAGACTATGTCAAGGAATTCACTACCCTATCTCTTGAAATCGAAGATATGTCCGAGAAAGACTCTCTCTTCTATTTCATGGATGGCCTAAAGGATTGGGCAAGGGTTGAGCTGGAGAGGCGGAATGTACAAGATTTAAATACCGCCATTGCCGAAGCCGAATCACTCACTGACTACTCCACCCAATCAAAGGAAAAGAAGTCCAACCAAGGCAAAAGTGGGGGAGACAAGCCCGGACAAAGGAGCCAAGGCCGCAAGGAAGAGGGACAACGGAAGCCTTCGAACACGGACAAGCGTAACAAGCCTAGTGGAGGTAAGTTCGAAGCCCCTAAACCTAAGTCTCCTTGTTTTATTTGTGATGGGCCGCATTGGGTGAGAGATTGCCCCAAGCGGAAAACTCTTAATGCTATCATGTCTCAACACGAGGAAGTCCAAGACGGAGGATACGAGGCAGGCATGGGATCTCTCAGGCAGCTTGGTGCACTCAAGAGTAACAATGCGCCATCAACCGCCACCAAGAAAGGGCTCATGTTCGTGAATGCCTCAATCAATGGCAAGGCTGTCCGTGCAATGCTAGATACGGGGGCAACACACAACTTTGTCGCCGTAGACGAGGCCAAGAAGCTGGGCCTCAAAGTTACAAGTGGAGGAGGCACAATCAAGGCCGTTAACTCACCAGCTACACCGATTGCAGGCATCGCCAAGGCCATCCCTGTTTGCCTTGGTGCATGGAGTGGGAAGCTCGATTTCTCCATAGTGCCGATGGATGACTTCCAAGTAGTGCTAGGCATGGAGTTCTTCGATCAGGTTCATGCCCTCCCCTTCCCAGCCGGGAACTCCCTCAGCATCCTCGACGGGAGCAAAACTTGCATGGTCCCAACGGAACGCATGGCCAAGGTGGAATCCAAAGCGTTGTCCGCCCTGCAGTTTAAAAGGGGGTTGAAGAAAGATCCTAGCTTCCTAGCCACCCTCCGGGAACTCAACGATGGAGAAGATCGAACCACCTCCTCGGATCCAACGCCTGACAAGGTCCAAGCCGTCCTTGAGGAATACAAGGACATAATGCCTAAAGAGCTTCCAAAGAAACTTCCACCTAGGCGAGAGGTGGATCATCAGATCGAGTTGGAGCCCGGTACCAAACCTCCTGCCATGGCACCTTATCGCATGGCACCCCCAGAATTGGAGGAGCTTCGGAAGCAACTCCAGGACTTGCTTGATTCGGGCTATATTCGGCCCTCTAAAGCCCCATACGGCGCTCCGGTTCTCTTTCAAAAGAAGAAGGATGGATCGCTCCGCATGTGCATCGACTATCGGGCCTTGAACAAGATCACCATCAAGAACAAGTACCCAATACCTTTGATAGCCGATCTATTCGACCAGCTAGGCAAGGCGTGCTACTTCTCCAAGCTGGATCTGCGATCAGGGTACTATCAGGTGCGCATTGCTAGCGGAGACGAACCCAAGACGGCATGTGTGACAAGGTACGGAGCTTTCGAATTCCTAGTCATGCCGTTTGGTCTCACTAATGCACCAGCCACTTTTTGCACTCTCATGAACAAGCTCTTCCATCCTTTCTTGGATCGGTTCGTGGTAGTATACTTGGACGACATTGTGGTGTATAGTCACACACTTGAGGAGCACATCCGCCACCTGAAGCAAGTCTTCCAAGTACTTCGGGAAAATGAGCTCTACATCAAGTTGGAGAAATGCTCTTTCGGCCAACGAGAGGTGGAGTTCCTTGGCCATCGGATACGGGATGGAAAGCTTATGATGGATGGTGCCAAGGTGAAAGCAGTCCAAGAGTGGGAACCTCCCACCAAAGTGCCGGAGCTAAGATCTTTCCTGGGGCTGGTCAACTACTATCGGCGGTTCATCCAGGGCTATTCAAGCAAAGCCGCCCCTTTGACCGATTTGCTCAAGAAGAATCAAGCATGGCAATGGTCCGACAAGTGCCAACAAGCATTCAACGAGCTGAAGAGAGCCATCTCGGAGGAACCGGTGCTTGTCCTACCCGACCACACCAAGGCATTTGAGGTACACACTGATGCCTCTGACTTTGCCATTGGGGGAGTCCTTATGCAAGAAGGCCACCCCATTGCATTCGAAAGCCGCAAGCTGAATGACACGGAGCGGCGGTACACCGTCCAGGAGAAAGAAATGACAGCCATCATCCATTGCCTTCGAGTTTGGCGACACTACTTGCTTGGTGCGACCTTCGTCATCATGACCGACAACGTTGCTACAAGCTACTTTCAAACTCAGAAGAAGCTTAGCCCCAAGCAAGCTAGATGGCAAGACTTCCTGGCAGAATTTGACTATCGGCTCGAGTACAAACCAGGCAAGGCAAATGTTGTGGCTGACGCGCTAAGTCGGAAAGCAGAGCTTGCAACCATGAACGCAAGTCAACCACAAAGCACACTTATCGACCGCATCAGGGAAGGGCTACAACAAGACCCCTTAGCCAAAAGCCTAGTGAAGCTAGCCAATGAAGGGAAGACAAGGCGCTTTTGGCTAGATGAAGGAGTTCTCCTCACCACCGGAGATCGGATGTACGTGCCAAAGTGGGGAAACTTACGGAAGGAGATTATCAAGGAGTGCCATGATTCTAAGTGGGCTGGTCATCCAGGAATGACGCGTACTCTAGCACTCCTCCAAAACTCCTATTATTGGCCTCAGATGCGGGACGACGTCGATGCCTACGTGCGAACTTGCCTAGTTTGCCAACAAGACAAGGTCGAGCAACAACGTCCAGCAGGCCTACTTGAGCCCTTACCCATAGCTGGGCGACCATGGGAGAGTGTCTCAATGGACTTCATCTCCGCACTTCCAAAATCCGAAGGGTGTGGGAGCATCATGGTGGTAGTCGACCGATTCAGCAAGTATGCCACCTTTATACCGGCACCTAAGGATTGCACAGCTGAGGAAGCTGCCCGCCTTTTCCTCAAGCATGTGGTAAAGCTTTGGGGAGTCCCACAAAGCATAGTAAGTGATCGTGACCCACGATTCACTGGGAGGTTCTGGACGGAGCTCTTCAAGATGTTGGGGACTGAGTTGAACTTCTCAACCAGTTTCCACCCCCAAAGCGATGGGCAGACTGAGCGCTTCAATGGGCTATTGGAGCTATACTTGAGGCATTATGTGAGCGCTCACCAGCGAGATTGGGCGAAACTACTAGATGTTGCCCAATTTTCATTCAATCTCCAAAGGAGCGAGGCTACCGGCAAGAGCCCATTTGAGATAGTCATGGGGCAACAACCAATGACCCCTAATGCCATTGCCTCAACTTATGGAGGAAAGAGCCCCGCGGCTCATAAGCTCGCAAGGGAATGGCACGAGCAAGCCGATATCACGCGAGCATGCCTAGACAAGGCCGCCCAAAAAATGAAGAAATGGGCGGATACCAAGCGACGACACTTGGAATTCAATGAGGGAGACTTAGTG
>CATOZR010000112.1:5000-7500 GCA_954870605.1 Acer campestre
AAGAATTTGGCCACGATTTTTTCCAAGAATGCTTAGAATGAGGCCACAAACCACCATGCAAAATTTGAGCCAATTCTGAGAATTTTTTTTTTTTTGCCCCCGAAGGCCAACGTTGCACGGCCAAGGCTAAAATCGAGCACAAGGCATGCCCACGCCGAGGCACCAACGTGTGCTATTTGCACACGCCAAGGCACCAAGGAGTGGCTGGGGTGAGGGGGGCACCCCATGGCATCACTCTTTTGTGGGGCCCACCGGACTGACCTTACACCTCCCCCCCTAAAGAGGTTTTAAAGCACTTTCAGGAGTGTTTGGAGGGAACACACCTTATGCTTGAGCGGTCACCCAAGCCTATAAAACCTTCATTTTAAAGAATTTGGCCACGATTTTTTCCAAGAATGCTTAG
Source organism: Acer campestre (assembly GCA_954870605.1). NCBI lineage: Eukaryota > Viridiplantae > Streptophyta > Magnoliopsida > Sapindales > Sapindaceae > Acer > Acer campestre. The sequence continues at coordinate 5,404 of CATOZR010000112.1, forward strand.
CATGAGGCCACAAACCACCATGCAAAATTTGAGCCAATTCTGAGAATTTTTTTTTTTTTGCCCCCGAAGGCCAACGTTGCACGGCCAAGGCTAAAATCGAGCACAAGGCATGCCCACGCCGAGGCACCAACGTGTGCTATTTGCACACGCCAAGGCACCAAGGAGTGGCAGGGGTGAGGGGGGCACCCCATGGCATCACTATTTTGTGGGGCCCACCGGACTGACCTTACACCTCCCCCCCTAAAGAGGTTTTAAAGCACTTTCAGGAGTGGTGGGAGGGAACACACCCTATGCTTGAGCGGTCACCCGACCCTATAAAAACTTCGTTTGAAAGAATTTTCCGTGCCATTTTTTGCATGGATGCCTAGAATAGTGTCATAGACTATCTTGCAAAATTTGAGCCAATTCCGAGAATTTTTTTTTTTTTTTTTCCCCACCAAGGCCTTGCCTAGCCAAGGCCAAAATCAGCCCATGGTGCCCAAAATGTGCACACTTCTACCAAGCCGTGCCATAAAAACTTCGTTTGAAAGAATTTTCCGAGCAATTTTTTGCATGGATGCTTAGAATAGTGTCATAGACTATCATGCAAAATTTGAGCCAATTCCGAGAATTTTTTTTTTTTTTCCCCACCAAGGCCTTGCCTAGCCAAGGCCAAAATCAGCCCATGGTGCCCAAAATGTGCACACTTCTACCAAGCCGTGCCATAAAAACTTCGTTTGAAAGAATTTTCCGTGCCATTTTTTGCATGGATGCCTAGAATAGTGTCATAGACTATCATGCAAAATTTGAGCCAATTCCGAGAATTTTTTTTTTTTTTTCCCCACCAAGGCCTTGCCTAGCCAAGGCCAAAATCAGCCCATGGTGCCCAAAATGTGGACACTTCTACCAAGCCGTGCCATAAAAACTTCGTTTGAAAGAATTTTCCGAGCAATTTTTTGCATGGATGCTTAGAATAGTGTCATAGACTATCATGCAAAATTTGAGCCAATTCCGAGAATTTTTTTTTTTTTCCCCACCAAGGCCTTGCCTAGCCAAGGCCAAAATCAGCCCATGGTGCCCAACATGTGCACACTTCTACCAAGCCGTGCCATAAAAACTTCGTTTGAAAGAATTTTCCGTGCCATTTTTTGCATGGATGCCTAGAATAGTGTCATAGACTATCATGCAAAATTTGAGCCAATTCCGAGAATTTTTTTTTTTTTCCCCACCAAGGCCTTGCCTAGCCAAGGCCAAAATCAGCCCATGGTGCCCAAAATGTGCACACTTCTACCAAGCCGTGCCATAAAAACTTCGTTTGAAAGAATTTTCCGTGCCATTTTTTGCATGGATGCTTAGAATAGTGTCATAGACTATCATGCAAAATTTGAGCCAATTCCGAGAATTTTTTTTTTTTTTCCCCACCAAGGCCTTGCCTAGCCAAGGCCAAAATCAGCCCATGGTGCCCAAAATGTGCACACTTCTACCAAGCCGTGCCATAAAAACTTCGTTTGAAAGAATTTTCCGTGCCATTTTTTGCATGGATGCCTAGAATAGTGTCATAGACTATCATGCAAAATTTGAGCCAATTCCGAGAATTTTTTTTTTTTTTTCCCCACCAAGGCCTTGCCTAGCCAAGGCCAAAATCAGCCCATGGTGCCCAAAATGTGGACACTTCTACCAAGCCGTGCCATAAAAACTTCGTTTGAAAGAATTTTCCGAGCAATTTTTTGCATGGATGCTTAGAATAGTGTCATAGACTATCATGCAAAATTTGAGCCAATTCCGAGAATTTTTTTTTTTTTCCCCACCAAGGCCTTGCCTAGCCAAGGCCAAAATCAGCCCATGGTGCCCAAAATGTGCACACTTCTACCAAGCCGTGCCATAAAAACTTCGTTTGAAAGAATTTTCCGTGCCATTTTTTGCATGGATGCCTAGAATAGTGTCATAGACTATCATGCAAAATTTGAGCCAATTCCGAGAATTTTTTTTTTTTTCCCCACCAAGGCCTTGCCTAGCCAAGGCCAAAATCAGCCCATGGTGCCCAAAATGTGCACACTTCTACCAAGCCGTGCCATAAAAACTTCGTTTGAAAGAATTTTCCGTGCCATTTTTTGCATG
>CATOZR010000113.1:5000-14348 GCA_954870605.1 Acer campestre
TCAGTTTGTACTGATTTTCGTCCACTGCACATAGAAGGGCGTGCCATGCCTTCCTATTCCACTTCGAAGTCTCAAACTCTCCATTTGTCCAATCGGCCTTAGGTTTGAGAACTTGTTCTCCTCCACCGGTGGGAGTTATCATAGGAGGTGCATACCCATCCTCAATTGCCATCCATGCCCTATTATGGATTTGACACAAGTATGCCTCCATCTTGCCTTTCCATGAGGCATAATTCACGCCGGTGAGCAATGGTGGCCTCACGCTCGACGCTCCCTCTTTGCTCATCCCAATATCACTCATAGTGTTTGGATGAATGCAAATGAGATGAATGCAAAGTGTATGAAGAAATCAAACAATCACACACAATGCAATACACACCAAAAGTGAGCAAGGATCACCTAAGTATATCTAGGAACCCGCTCTGATACCAATTGAAAGTCCACAAATAACACGGTGTGTATACAATATCAATCTAGAGGGGGGGGTGTGTGAATAGATTTTAACTAATTTTCACCCAATTTTCGTTTAAGGTCAATATTATGAAAATGCCCCTAATAGTCAATATAAAAACAACAAGTGTAATATGGTGCGGAATTATAAAAGACACTTGATGTATACGTGGAAAACCCAACCACTGGGAAAAAAACCACGGGCTGTTTAGTGTGCCACACTTGAACCTCGAAATCCACTAATTGAAATGACTCTTCCATGGACATGTAGAAACTCCGAAGGTAAAAATTCATAATATACATAAGTTTTATTATCCTAAGTTATTTTACTAAGTTCTTTGCATGATGTAATCATTAATTTTGGATTTTGAATTGGATTTGCAGTCAAAATTGAAAACATCGGTTTCGTATACAATTCCTGAATTGTATACATGTATGGAAAATCTGATTACACATCAAATAAAAGAAAGTGAGGGGAGGATGAAGCGTTGGATAGCAGAAGAAATTGCAAAGATTGCAAAACAAAACAAGGTTGGAGATACATCTTCACCGAAAAAATCAAGAGAAATGAAGGACAAAGGTTTTGATAGGGTAAACTTTAATTATTTGTTAGTTTACTCTAACATTTATTACATAATAAGAGTCCTTCGCCAAGGCAGTCCTTAAAATATATTGTTCTCATTGTAGGATGATAGCAATAGGTTGGATGAGAAGGTACATTTTGTGAATGACATTCATGATGATGAAGTTGATCAGGAGGGTGACAGACTGCCAGGTGTTGAGAATGATCTGAAGGATCTTGAGGTTGACAGAGAGGCAAGTGTTGAGACTGATGTTGATAGTGATGTTCAGAAGGTCGAAGATAATAGTGTTGTTGAGAAGGCCGAGGGTGATAGTGGCGTTGAGAAGGCCGAGGATAAGAGCAAAATTGAGAAGGCCGAGGATAAGAACAGAAATGAGAAGGCAGAGGTTGAAAATGTTGTTGAGAAGGACGACATTGATAGTGTTGTTGAGAAGGATGAGGTTGATATAGAAATTGAGAAGGCCGAGGATGAGAGTAATGTTGAAGTTGAGGTAGTTGGTAAGAAGTCTGAAGGAGACAATGCGGATGTTGCTAAAAAGCCAATTTGTGCGGATGATTTCACATCCCTGGATTGCTGCCTTGTTAGTGTGCTTCCAACCAGTATGCCTAGTGTTATATGGGATGAATCTGATCACCCCTCAGTGATTTACAAGAATGAAGACAAGGAAAGGGGCCGAAGGCGGTCAAGGTTCCTCATGACCCCGTATGTTGACTCCATGCCGGAAACGAAGAAGAAAGGAGAAGAAAATCAGCATTCCAAAGACTTCACGGCATTTTTGAAGGGCAAAAATGAAGTCAGGTAATGCTCTTTTCCTATCCTTCATTAACCTCAGCTAGTTCAATTTATGTAGTTGTGATTTGTTATGCCATAATATAAAAATCTCGTTGACAATGAACAGAATATATATCGGGCACCCAGTAAAAGACATGACACGTTCCGAGTTGAAGGACTTCATTAACATGGACAAATGGATTTCAAACTCTGTAACTTCTTTTATAGTGTTCAATTTTGTTATTATATTGTTAACATGCACACTGCTTTTCTAATTCTCCGTCGATACATGTAATTGTAGCATATAGACAGCTACTTCGACGTGCTTTGGAAGAAGCATTTGGGATTACAGTTTAATTACCGGCAGGATATAGGATTGGTCTCTCCCGCGTTTTTCTTAAGTTCACTTTTATTCTTGGATTATGGAATATGTATTTGCTTAAGATGGTTGGTTTTTTGTATAACAAGGTTGGTTTTTTTTTTTTTACACAGCTCAATTTGAACATTCAGTGGGAGAAAATAGTGCTGGAGATACGAACCCAAAGGCAGCTTAAAGAGAGTTTGAAAAGGAAGATAGGATAAGACAAGAGGAGGCAGGAAAGGCTGGGGAAGATGGATCAAACAAAGAAGTTATACATCAATGTGTGAAAAAGAAGAAGAAAGGTCCTTCTTTACCAGCAGTGTGCGAAACGAAAGAAGTTCAGTCCATTGGATTTCCACCCTGACAATGATTTTTTACATTACGTCCAGGGTAATGATTTGCTTTACAATGAACCGTGGTGGAAGATGAATTCGGTAAGTTTGTATGTTTTGCATGAATATGGATTCGGTGGATTTGGTATGTTATGTTTCACTCTATCTGTCAGGGCTTGAATTTCCATTGGCAGGGCTTGTATTCCCATTTCTAGGGCTTGAAATTGCTTTACAGGGCTTGAAATTCCTGAACATTCCTTGCAGGTTTTGATTTCTTGCAACGTCGGTGACCACTGGGTTATTTCAGAAGTGTTTTTAAAAGAAGGAAAAGTGAGGATGTTTGATTCCCGGTGGGGAAGACAACGAAGGAACAATCAAATAGGGGAAATCCGACCATTACTATATTTGTTACCGTCCATCTTGAAGGCATCAAATTATTACGAAGAATTGAACTTACCTGTGCCCACAACTCCATTCATTGCCGAAAACGTGGATCAACTCATAATTCCTCAACAGGGCGATGGGTAGTTAATTTACATTGCTATATAACTTGGTGTTTTTTACATGTAATCGTCATTATCTTACCGTTATTTTCATATGGTGCAGTAGCAGCTACGATGTTTTTATGTTAAAATTCGCCGAATTAGTACTAGCCGGAGTTTCTTTACCGTGGATTTGCGAATTTGGACAAAAGAATATACCAAGCATTAGGAAGGCAATTGCACTTGACGTGTTCGTTAATGGCGAGATTGTAAACCCCATTCAGCCATAGGTGAAATTGGTAGATGTGCACTTTCGATTTTTGAAATTGGTAAATTGGTGAAATTCATGTTCATTCATCCCAGGATACTATATTGTAGAGAAAAAGAAGAAGAATGTAAGAATGTATATGTTGCAATTGTGGATTGGCAGCCCAGCTTTAGTACAGTTCTTCATTATCATACCTAGTGTGAAGCTGCCATCCTATGATGTTGGTTATGATACACTTAATTAATTAATTATTTAATTACACTGATATTTATAAAATATTGATGAATCAATTAATATAAGTTTAATTAATTAATTTAAGTTTAATTAATTAAGTCATCAGACATTATCACAAAAATAGGAAATCACATGAACTGTTTTATTATTGGGCTGGGCCCTTTGCATTACAAACCCAATAAACAATAAGACAATAACACATGACATTTGAGATGATGAACCCCAACCCAACTAAGTAAAGAAAGGGGCCCCGCCTTTGGTTCCCATTCTTCGGTTCTTTCTCAGTTCCTTCCCCTTTCGTTTTTCTCTGTTTATCAAATTTACTGTTATGGTGAACCCTAGAGTGTTCTTTGACCTAAGCATTGATGGCCACATGACATTGGAGTAATATTGGTGGCAAAAGGGGCTGAAATTGTAAAAAGTGTGTGCAGATCATTCATCTTCAAAGAGGCATATCTCTCTCCTCAGATCAAACCACATTTCCACTTATATATATTCGGAAAGCCTCGAAAGTGTACTTTCCAGTGATTTTTACGAATTGTGATTCCGAGTCTTTTATAGAAAGTTATGCCCATTTTAATAACTGCTACGCACTCCCTGTCGCCACAGCGACCCTAGGGCGACGCCATGGCGACCTCCACTTTCTAGAAGCAAAGAATGGACCTTTTTCAAGCCATTTTTTAGGGGTATTCTTGTCCTTTCATGCCCATTTCATACCCTAGCTTTTCTAACATATAAATACACCATTTTATGCTAAGAATTGACAACTCTTGTTCATCAAGAAACCTTCCTTCTTCAACCATTCCTAATCCTACCATTTTCCTCTCCAATAAACACTTAGATTACTCCACCTAAATCATTCCTCTCTTTCCATCTTCTCCACCCATTTCCTTTGTCACTTTCCATATGACTCCACCTATGTAGACACATCCTCAACACCCAATCTTTGTACAAGATTCAAGCAAGGAAGCTCAAGGGAGGATCAAACTTACAAGAGAGACCCAAGGGTGATTTCTCTACATTTTACTTCCTTTTCTTGTTTGTTATTATGTGTAATTAAACCCCCATTTTAGGGGGATGATTTGAGAGATTATTTGGACATTGAGTATTTATTAAAGCTCTGGATATTATGTTTGCATAATTATAGTTCTATTTACTTTTTATTTAGATCTTGCACTTATGTGATTAAATGAGTATTGACACACTTGTTGATTACAATATATATGTTGTAGGATTTATTTGTGATAAAATTGGTTAAGTTATTGACACACTTGATTGATTAGAGCACATAGTGAATGGGTTAGGTTGTTGGTGGGGATATCACCCCAATTGCCTAGGCCATTCGATCGTCACTAACCGATCTCACCTTGACCCCCTTTCCTTAATCGGTTAGGCATTTTAGTGGGAAGTTGTTTAGGGTTCGTAGTGATGACCTAAACAACACCTTCAAATGAGATCGGTCTTTGATTGTGTAGATTGTGCGTTAATGAAGTTTTGTATGAATTGCTGAATGGTTTATTAGCTACTCTATCATTTCCCTAAACCTCTCTTAATTGTTTAAACTCATTTTCTTATCTAAGTTGTTTGTATTGTATTCCTATCTCCATTCATATTCTCTTTACATTTTTTGTATATTTACTTTACATGCATTGTTTGGTGGTTTCTCAAACCACACACTATCTCAGTAATCATGATTTACTTTATTGCACACTAGTTAGACTAACTTAGATTAGATAGCAAATCGATTAATCTAACCTAATCCATGTGGAACGAATCTTAAGCTTACCACTTTACTAGTTTTCAAAACTTAAAGCACATTGCGTAAGAATTCATTTACAAACTTTCTTTTGATAATTCGCAATTTGGTAACGACACAAAAAGCGAGTCATCAGCAGCTTTGCATCCATCCAGCAACATACTCAGCTTCCATGGTGGAGTCAGCAATACAAGATTGCTTGATACTCCTCCATATGTGCAATCTTGTGCAATCTTACATGGAAAACCTAGACAAGATTTTATCTATGTGCAATTTTTCTATTCTTTCTATCTCTTATTACTTGGATACCAAATATATGACTTGCTTCTCCTAAGTCCTTCATATCAAATTGTTTTGCTAACCATTCTTTTACTGATGTCAATACACCTACATCGTTTCCGATGAGTAGTATATCATCAACATAAAGAATTAGGAAAACTAACTAACTTGTCGTCTTTGATCCTTTTGTATACACAAGGTTCATCAAGGTTCTGAACAAAACCAAAACCAAAACCTTTCACATCTTGATCGAACCTTAATTCTTAGAGTACGTAGATCCCCCGCATGGTCGTGGCAGGGGAATGAGCGAATCCCCAAGAGCCATTCGAAGGTGTGCTTCCCTCAGAGTGCACCGTTGGGCGTGTTATCTTGATTGAGGCACGATTTTAATATCCCAACTGAGGATTATAATTCTTATGCTCCCCCTTCTGGTCATCTCCCAATCCATGTTACTGCCTTTGAAGGTAGGGTTCGCCTCCCATTACATCCTACTCTCAGGTGAGCCCTATACACGTTCAAACTAGCTTCAATGCTCTTGGTACCAAGATTCTAGAGGAACTTGGTAGGGTTCCTCGTGTTGTGGTGGGAGGCCGCCGGAGATTGACTTGGTGTTGGCCAGCCGGCCTATAAGGAGTTACGATCTGTTTTTCAACTTTCACCCATATCCCAACAGCCTTGTGGTCAATACTATTTGCGTTGTGTTAATGCTGTGGATTTTGTTGTTCCTAGCACTCGGAGGAAGGACCATGGGTGGAAGAAAGAGTGGATTGTTGTAAAGGGGAACTGGGAACCCACCACCCGTGTTGATAGACCGGAGGTGCCCGTTCCCACCACCTTTGGACCGTAGCCGGGTCAAGGAGGACGATGATGATGAAGTTATGGATATTCTGGCCAGTATCAAGAGATGGGTTACAAATATCTCAGCTTGGAGGGATACCCTTGGTTTGCGGGCCAGGGTGGAGAATTCACTCTCGGCGATTGATGCAATCCCAGGTGACTTTTTCTTGCTTGTAACACTTTATCCTTCCTTTTTTCCTTTCCTCAGGCCAGTGTGGCACTTTCCGTGTAAAAATCCTAATGGTTGCTCAATTGGTAGTTTCATCTATAGGCGTTCAGTTGAAGGGCGTTCTTCCGGTTGACTCCGGCGCGACTCAAGCAAGGGGGCGCGACTCAAGCAAGGGTAGGGTCATTTGCTGGTGGCGAAACTTCTTCTAGCAGCAGCCCCTCGAAGAGAGAGAAGGGTGCCAAAGGTTGTTCCTTCTTTGGCTGTGAAGATGTCTCCTCCCCTCTAGCGTGGCCGAGCTAGAGGCGCGATTAGGTCAGAGCCACGGCTTGCCAATCTCTTCAGTGTCCAAGCCGCCCATACCTGCCCTCCTGTCCGGTTCATTTACTTCTACTCCATCGAGATCCCCTAGATAAGGGGGATAAGGGGGATAAGGGGGATAAGGGGAAGGGTGTGGCAATTGTAGAGAAAACTCCTCATGTTCCTCCCAAGAAGAAGAAGGATCCAAATCCTAGGGTTCTAGATAAAGTTGCGGTCTCCATTATATACACACCCTAATGCTTGCGAAATAGAGAAAGCAATATATATATATAGATAGAGGTAGGTTAGTGATAGAAGAAGCATTTGAAGACGTTAACATTGCAACTGTATCGATTAAGATGAAAACACAGAAGAAAGTTGCACTTGTCAGTTATAAATATCGTCATTTATTACCACCAATTTTATATTATAGACAAAGTAGGTAGAATGAATGCAATTGAAGACCAATCAGCGCATTTATAATAATAATTAATTGAAATTATACACCAGTTACAATTATTAATAAAGTAAAACAGTCCTATGCCACATAACATGTAACATGTAACATGTAACATGTAACATGTAACATGTACAGATAAGTTACAATTCAGTAGGTTGTAAAATGCATTTGCAACCTGTATTTGTAGTGTTTTATTGTATGACACTATTGACACTTATTCTGCCAAAACATGAAAAAGGAAATAGTATTTTAACAACTGTCGGACCCCTATAAAGTCCGGTGTTCTTTGAACAAACGAAACGTATGGACAGACCTCAAATTCAAAACTTAAAAACAGTAAGGATTGAAGGATTGCAGTACCATCTGTAATTAAAGATTATTGCAAGACAATTACACAGAGAAACAAACCTCAAGTAATATATGTCAATTACTGACATGGAGAATATATATGTCAAGAATATATATATGCAAATTTGAGTAAAACTTAATGTCATCGTTCCTTTATATGATGCCAAGACAGAATTTTTTCACAGAACTTGTGATCATCAAAAGTAAGCCCTTCCTTCCTACATATGCTTCTGTATGGAAGTAAAAAAATAAGAAAGTGGAGAATGAGTTAAAAGTGGAGAATGGGTCCAACATTTTGTTTCATAAAGGAGTTAAAACAATAAGGTCCTTACCAGTAATTGCATCAAGTCCGGTGTTCTTTCAACAAACGAAACATATGGACAGAACAATGGAATTTCAAACCCTAAAAACAGTAAAATGGTTCTAACATAACAGAGTCCGAAATCCATGAAGGTTCAGGAACAAATAAAGATGTTATTAAAGTATATACTTACCGATTCCATGAACGAAAACGAGCGTCGTGTTTAATGAAAGGAATAGAGAACAGAAAATGTGAAACCCTAAGAGCGTCAATTACAATAAATAAGATCTATTTTTGTCAGGTAAAGAATAGATGATGTTGAGTTCAGTTTAGAGAACATGATGTTGCTATTAAAAACCGATTCCATGATGGTGAGAACCGTTTGGAGTTGAGAAGGAGAGAGTGGTGAAAAGAGAAAAATTGTGATAGGGCAGAAACGACGTCGTTTTGTAAAAAAGCGGTAAAAATAGTATAATGTGTGCCCTAATCTTTGAAAGGGCATAACTTTGTGCTCGGATGTCCGAATTAGGCGATTTTTTTTTTGAAATCGCATAGAATGATGCAAGGAATGCGGTGGGAGCAAGTCCAGGGGGCTTGTGGCCGCTTTTTCGGCCAAAAAACCCCTTTTTCATCAAAAAAATGTGTTTTTAAGTGTCGTGTCTATTTCGAACCTTTTTTCGAACCTCATTTAAACCTTTTCCTCTCGATCCGACACCACAACCGTGTCCGTCTTGATCCGGAGAATTACTTTGACATCAGGCCTCGTGGAAATGGACACGTTTTAAAAAATATCTTGAAACTACTTAGTTAATTTGTTTCACATATAATACTAGTGTTCAATGTGGCGTCGCTGGCTAGTCTGTTACTGTTTTTCTTTTGCAACCAAGGTTCAAGCATTCATGACACATAAAACTTAAAGGATATATTCTTAATACTAGTTAAAATGATTTTGTTTTTAAACTATACATTAGTATCGAATGTGGTTTCACTGGTTACAGTGTTATTGTTTTTCTTTTGCAACCATGGTTCGAGCATTCATGACTTAAAGGATATATTATTTATAGAGTAGAGTCAAAAACATCTTAATACATACTAGTTAAAAAGATTTTGTTTTTAAACTGTACACTAGTATCGAATGTGGTATCACTGGTTACAGTGTTATTGTTTTTCTTTTGCAACCATGGTTCGAGCATTCATGACTTAAAGGATATATTATTTATAGAGTAGAGGTAAAAAAATCTTAATACGTATTACTTAAAACCTTTTTTAAAAAAAACTATACACCTTTAACGTGTATCGAATTTGGTTTCACTGGTTACGGTGTTTGTTTTTTTTAGTTTAATTTGTAATTTTTAGTCAAATCAGGAAACAGAGGAAACATGGAATTGGGGATGGGGGGGACCTATATTCATCCCCATT